>JAHDVE020011813.1:0-120616 GCA_022606495.2 Halesus radiatus
CACTCACCCACCATCACGATTCCTATATTAACCCGGTCACATTGCATACACAACCAACCTAGTCTTCATTTGACAACTAACCAACGAAATAACTGAGTTCTCCCAGACTTGTCAACCGACATCTGCAAAAATATGATTTTCCATCTTGAATTTATTTTCAAATCAATATTAGAAGTGGACTCAAGTCTCATCTGCTTTCGTAAAAGTTTATGTGGCATGCTATATAATTCAGTGAAAGGCTGAAAAGCTGTGCCTACCCTTAGAAAAATAACCATAAAAATAAATTTAAAGATAACGAACAAAGAAAACTACGACATATTCATGTTCAAAAGTATGTTTTTTTTCTCCATAAATTTGTGAATATTTTTCACAATCGTTCTACATCAATAAATTGTTTCTATAAAAATAATATTATAATATTTATACTGTTTGTTGCAAGTTGCAGCCTGCCCTTAGCAACGCATCTTAAACAAACTTTTCTTGACTTCTCCCATCTAGTTTTTTAACAGGCTACATAACGTACAGCCATGCATCAGACTGTGAAACATACTGCCTGCATTGCCAGCGATTTTTTACATAGTGTAAAGTTCGTTTTAAAATTGGATACATAATATTATCCACCCACTAAAGTGTTTTTTTTTTTTTTACCTTTTTTATGAATTATACGCTTTTTTGTTTCTAACACCACCGATGTTTTAAAGCGTTGAAACATAGCGGATAAACATGTTGTTTTGCAGTGCCATGTGTGGAAAGAAAAATGAATGAACATTCTTTGACTGGAGAAGTTTAAAAATTGAAAAAAAAAAAGATCGGCCGTGATGAACTGATTCGTTGAATATTTAATTCGTAATTCTTACTGTTGCACGTGGTTTCCTAATGCGGAGATCCTTGTTTTATTTTTGTGCTTTATGCATTATAAATCTTTTACTAAAACCTCTCAAGTTTATCCGCACGAAATAATAATTTAATGTTGTCAAATTATAATATGAAATGTACCACCTTTCGCGCGCTCTCTGGTATTTTCCTGCAAAGTGGTAAAGCGGCACGAAAGGTGTCCGAGCCATCTGGTGCCTGATGTAAACATTATATATATCAGGACGTGATAAGACTCCCAGTGTTACCGTTTATGAAGAGTTGCCCGATTCCCAACTACCTATACCTGTACCTGTATGGAATACGGAGAGATATACATGTACCGCAATTGCCCGGGTTGTTTGTGCTCGGCATCGCTCACTTATATCATATTTATAGACCGTTAGCCCGATTATAAATTTTACCTTTTTAGACACAAAATTAATTCAAATGTTCGGTGTCACCCTTTCTCAATAAACAAAGTTTACACGTAAAATTTTAGTTCGACGAATCATCAGAATACGCTGGAATTCAAGACGATAAGTGTAGATTCCTCATCTAACTATATCAATATTACGAAGGGATAATCCGTAGGCAAAAACGTTCATCCGATGCTTGTTCCTTTCATTGATCTCTGTCTATCCTTTTTTTTAAATTTAATTTCAATACATTTTTTTATTTATTTACATAATAACAAATTACATAGTTTTTCTTAGTCCTCCTCACTCGGGGTTCCTGTGCTGAGGCGGACTAGGTTTTATTTAAAAAAAAACTGATCGTTTTAAGCTCCTACAACGTTCTTTTAAAAATGCTGGATAACTCCTCTTCTTTCCTATATTAGATCTAGGTTACTGGGTAATGTGTTTACCGGCCGATAAAATCACAACCTCCTTCCCATTCTCAGAGCAGATGTTCCTAGTCCTCAAAATTCTGTAAAAACTCCTAGCCCGGGCTGGTACAATCGTTTCGTATCATAATCTTCCTATTTCAATTGATATTTTGTTGATCATTTCCTGTCGTAATAATATTTCTAACTAATTTATGTAATTTTATGAATCGTTACTTATTTTATTGATTGAATCTTCTATGGAAATACGCTTTGGGAACTCAGTAGGATACAGTACAGATTATACGAATGTGGGGGTTTTGCGATAACAGACCGCAACCTGTGTATTAGATACGGTCAGTAAACATTGCCTTAAATGCCTATTTTACGCAGTTAGTGATGTCAGAGAGCGCTGCCAGCTGCTAGTTCTGCGGCCTGAATGTTTTCTACGGAGATAAGGCAACTCATTTAAAAATAAATACCTGTTTCCAATTGGTAACATTCATAAGGCCATGGATACCGTTTACTTTGAAGTTCTCGCGTGGTTTATACTATCGTATCCTCCTCGCATGAAGCATTTATTCAGTTCCATTTCCGTTATCAGGCATGCACTTAGCACCAGCTGTTGATGAACTGTCAGGCCTTCCTGCCATCCTGCCCTGCTGCGCTACACTTGTGCTCGTCACTTCCATATCGACAGGCGCTGCTACCACAGAGTGGCCTGATTCGCTTTGACCAACATCAGACCAGCCAACCAAGTAACCAACCTCGGAGGTTACCGTTACCGCTGCTTATGGTTAGTCGGAGATAGGCGATACGCGATCTGGTGCGCTCGATGCATCGATACGTTGGTCCAGTCCTATGACACACCACACACCACAGTAGTGATAGTGCGTTCTGACTTCTGAGATGTTCTCGCCCAAACAGGCTTTTCCAGTTAGGTGACCAGCCGCGGTGTGTTTCGCATTTACTCCAAAATACCCGAATTTGCCTTTCAGTTATTTACACTCTCCAATAAATACACTCTCTGCAGTGAAGATTACACATCGGTACTATGGATTCGTTCGACTATGTGTTTCGTCAAAGAATCGGTAAGAGACCGCTTGGAGTGTTTATAGTATAAACCATTTCGATCGCATCTTCTGTCCCTGCGTTGTGTTTTTGACCATATGGTGCACTTTTAGATAAAATTTAATCTCGTATGTTGTCACAATATCGAGTCATCTGTTTGTGTGCACTTTATTTATGATTGCAAAGTCTCGCATACAATAATAATATCCAGGCGCGAGAAATGTATCTGTGGGTGGACATTTTATTATGATACAAGTTTAGTTAATTGTATTTGAACAATGTTTCAATCTCTCAATTATCATCGAGTATTAATGGGCAATGGCTAGATTGAGTGTTGCTAAACTCGAATAATGATTGAATGTCCCGGTTGTCCTTGATGCGTAACAAACATTACGTAAATTAATTATTCGTATCGAGTGTCTACGAGTATTATTGTGAAGGCTTGTTGCGATACAAATGACAATCGCAATGTTGTCACCGACAGATGTCAATAATATTAGATGCCTACTTCAATGCATCCGCAGCGTATACTCGTCACTTTATCGATGTACGAAAATTGAAAGCATACCATATAATATGTTTTTATCTAGTTATCAATGTTATCATCCATGTCCATGTCCATGACCACCGCGAGATGCAATGTGTGTGTTGCGTGATACCAATATATTCTAATACATACGAGTACAACAATAACATTAATAAAATAAACACTATTCGGATACATTTTGATTCCTGATAATTCATTCGATTGAATTTAAAATTTAGAAATGGTTTAATTCTTAAAATAATCCTCTTCCAGGTAAGTATTATGAATAACTTGATTTTCAGTTGATTGCTGGCTTTGATAATCTAGCGTATTACATTACCCTTTGCGATATTGTTATTTTTGTTGAATTTGAATGTTTCTTTTGTGGAAATACATTACTAGTCCAGGGCAATGATATTTAATTCCATTTGTGGATTTGTATAATCCGTTGAAAAGCACGATTCAGAATCCCGCTGAGGTGGGCGCGGACACAGTGCTGATGTAGCATTATTTTATGTATTGGTTTCAAAAGGTCTCACGTGTGGGTGTATTATCTTTAATCATTTGTGCCAAGGTAAGGTTATTTCTTAAGATTACGAATTATGTGTCTGCAATTTATTGTTGTACCTACGAGATCATACCTACGCCCGTGACATCTGTGGCATCTGTGGCCCGCGCGCCCGATCCCGCAGCGCGACTCTCGACTGATTATGAATGCACGGAAGCAGACCAGGAACCGAAGTTAAGATTAAACCGACTAAAGTTTACGTGAGAGTTTGAGTGAACTAGAGGAATGTGCAACTGAAATCAATTTAGAAGTGAAGGATTTACAGATAAACGAAGTAGATTCCTTTAGGGACCTTTATGAAGTGAGGAGATCCATGAACTGGGTGGAGCTCTCCCATATGCTTCTGTGGAAGTGTTCAGATGTTGTGACAATATGCTAAATAGGTGTTGCGTTCGTTGTTGCAGGTGTAAAGTCGGTGTCGCGCGAGTGCGCGGCGCCCTTCAAGGCGGTAGTGCCCCGTGAGCTGGCGCAAGAGCCAGCGAGGCCCGCGCGGCTGGACGTGCTGTTGGACGTGCCGCCGGCCTCCAGGGACCTGCAGCTCAAGCACGCGTGGAACCCTGACGATAGGTACTGTACAGTGTACATCATAATACTCTTTCCGTGACTTATAATCACCATATAGGTTGCCTTCTATGTCTAAATCTCATCACTCTTTATGCCACTTTTTAATAACAATGATAAGTATTTTATATATGCCAACATTTACAGTACTTTACTTGATTATCCAAATTGGAAATTTTTTTTTTAAACCAAAAACATCGTGTTTTTTGTATGGAAATTCAAGGGACGGAAAACATTTTCCGTATTCATTTTTTTTTTTAATAGTGTAAATCTAACGTAAAATGTAATATTTCCAGATCTCTCAACATATTTGTAAAGGAAGATGATAAGCTCACCTTCCACCGACACCCCGTGGCGCAGAGCACGGACTGCATACGCGGACGCGTGGGCTTCACCAAAGGCCTGCACGCCTGGGAGGTGGTGTGGCCGGCGAGGCAGCGCGGCACGCACGCCGTGGTCGGCGTGGCCACGGCCGAGGCACAGTTGCACAGCGTCGGCTACCAGAGCCTGGTCGGTGCCACGGAACACAGCTGGGGATGGGACCTAGGTGAGAATTTACCCTAACCATTTATGATCCCCCGGCTCCCGGTAGCGCAACGCAAAGCGGCAATCTGGCTCATCTCCCCATATTTCTGTACTCCACTCCTAGTACTCGCTTGAAGTGAAAATTTACTCTTCGTGATTTAAAATCATGAGGCGTACGAGGTGTGTTCAAAAGAAAAGGTGAATTTCGAAAAGTATTTATTTATTCATCAATATCCATTTTCTCCCCTTCAAAGTAATCCCCTCAGATATAATGCACTTATGCCAGCGCTTCTTCCAATCCTCGAAGCACTTCTGGAATGCGCTTTTCGGTATGGCCATCAGCTCGTTCTTCGATTCTGACTTTATCTCATCAATTGTGGCAAAACGCTTTCCTTTCATTGGTCTCTTCAGTTTCGGGAATAGAAAAAGTCGCAGGGAGCCAAATCTGGTGAATACGGTGGTTGAGGCATGATTTACGGTGTTGTTTTTGGCCAAATAATAACGAACAAGCATTGATGTGTGAGCTGGTGCATTATCGTGATGCAAAATCCATGATTTGTTTTTCCACAATTCCGATTGTTTGAGCCGTATTGCTTCACGCAAACGTTGCATAACTTCCTTGTAGTATTCCTTATTAACGTTACGACCTGTTGGCAAGAACCCATGATGCACCACGCCATTGTAATCGAAGAAAACAGTGAGCAAAACCTTCACATTTGATCGAACTTGGCGTGCTTTTTTCGGTCTTGGCTCTTCTGGCCGCTTCCATTGGGATGATTGGGCCTTGGTTTCGACGTCATAACCATATACCCACGTTTCATCACCAGTTATGACCCTTTTGGGCAAATCTGGATCGTCGTTGACGTCATTCAACAACTCCTGAGCGATACTAATGCGACGTTGCTTTTGCTCAAAATTTTGCAATTTCGGAACAAACTTCGCTGCCACACGTTTCATGCCCAAAACATCCGAGAAAATTGCATGGCATGAGCCGATTGATATGCCAACATCCTCTGCAACTTCCCTAATAGTGATTCAACGATTTTCCAAAACCATTTTCTTCACTGTTTCGATGTTTTCTTCGTTTGTTGACGTGGTTGCAACTCCAGGACGCTCATCGTCATTAACATCTTCTCGGCCTTCTGTAAAGCGCTTGTACCACTTATAAACACTTTTTGTAAACAAAGTAAACTCGCCGAATGCCACAGTCAACATTTTAAGTGCGTTGGAGCACTTTATTCCATTTTTAATGCAAAATTTAATACAAATTTTTTGATCCATTTTTTTCAAAAGTATAAAATCGAAGAACACACAAAAACGTGACTAACCTTTCCAGTTGTCAAAAACAAACCACTAATCCAAAATGGCTGATAATGCTAACATATGATAAACATATGTGTACCAAAAAACAAAACAAAAAAATCGATAATCGAATGTACACAGCCAGCGAAAATTCAAAATTCATCTTTTCTTTTGAACACACCTCGTATGTGAGGTAAAACTTTGACCGTGTTAAAAATGTGGAGATCCGGAAAGAATGCAAGGTTGATGTAAGCTTAATGGTTAAGATTAAAAAGGGATGCTTAGATGGTTTGGGCATGTAGAGCAGATGAGAAAGGAGTGTAAGGAGAAGTATATGATGAGGAAGACATGGCACGATCGAGTGAATTAAATACTTGAGTGGGATCATGTCAAGAGTCCGAATAACAGAAGAGTAGTGTATGTATGAGACGATATATAAATGTGAATGAAAAAACGAGAAGGAAGAGGAGAGCCGAGTTGTTTGGCGGTTTATCTTCTCTGCCTGCCCCTGCGGCGAAAAGGTATGATGGTTAGTAAGTTAGTTATGACTCAAGATGTTAAAAGACAGTTTATTTCAACTTTCACTTAATTATAGCCAACTTTGTGGCAAATGCTAAACAAACTTCCACATAACATGCTAATTAAATACCGATTGTAGCAGGAACTCAATAATAAATTCATTTAATTATAGTCAAAATTTAAATGTTAGCTTTAGCCTTGAGTCAAAATGCATTCTAAAACTTTGTTTTATTAAATCATGAATTATGTATGACCAATATCAATTTTTGTTTTTGTTGAAAACTTTTTTGCTATATATTTTATGATTTTTGCTAGACAGGTTTTTGGGAAAACCTTGTATAATACTTCAAAAACCTCTTCAAAATTAAATATCATCAATTTCAATTGGTGTTTCCGCTAGCATACATGAAATGTTATTGTGTACTAACGAATCTGTAATTTATTTCAGGACGTAATAAACTATACCACGACAGTAAAAACAATGCGGGCGTCACGTATCCCTCCCTCTTAAAACCAGACGAGATGTTCCAAGTACCAGATAAGGTGTTGGCTGTATTAGACATGGAGGAAGGCACATTGTCCTTCTGCGCCGAAGGAAGATATCTTGGAACAGCATTCCGAGGGCTTCGAGGCAAGCAGCTCTACCCTATCGTGTCAGCTGTGTGGGGACATGCGGAGATCACCATGAAATACATTGGTGGCCTTGACCGTAAGTTTCTCTTGAATTGGCACTACCAATACCTTGACAATGTTCGAGTGAGTGTCTGTGATCTAACATTGTATATGTATTGTATTACAGCTGAACCTCTACCCCTGCTGGACCTGTGTCGACGCGTGATCCGGCAGAGGATCGGGCGCTCGCGACTGGAGCAGGTTGTGCCGCGCCTCAACCTGCCGCATGCCATGCAGACCTACCTGCTGTACCGCGACCCGCGTGCCTCCTAACACACGCGCCCCCCCAGCAGAGGCCCGCCAGGAGCCCCCACACAGCGAGCCGTCGCCAACACGAGCGTCCTCGTCGCGGAACTCAGATAAATAAGGGAATTTTCAAACCCAACGCTTATGTACATATTCAACACCTTCTGTCGGCCCATATATATGTGCATTTATGGGAAGTTTGTATTATTTTTTTATCTATCTCGACGATGGTGTGTTAAATATTAGATTTTCAAATTGGAGCAACGAGTTCGTCAGACGACGATGTCTTATTAAGTAGAAGGAATAAGTACAATAATAGTAATCCAGCAGTTCATGGCGACGGGTACCTGAAATGAAAGGATTCAGTTCCGCGGACACGTAACAGTGAAGTAGTGTGATCTCTGACGTATCTTTGGTGTTAATAAAGTAATATTCCTGTTAATAGGTGAACTTGCGCGCAAGTGAAATTACCAGTTAATTTGACAGTTTGCCAGCAAATAGTGAGTGTAGTGAGACCCATATATTTTTACCAATGAACAGTTTATTGTAAATGAACATTTATGGCGTTTAAGGTTTAAGTGAAGGATTGTGATTTGATTTGAATTGTGTTTGGTTAGTTCAGTAACAGGAACAGTTCACAGTGGCCAGTGAAAGAAGGCCAGCTTTTATTCCTAAGAGACTTATATCTAATGACCTGCCGCATATTGATGTGTCTTCAATTTTTCCATTGATAAATCTCCAGTAGATTGTAAAATTCCTTTTGAAAGAGACTTGAATAAAATTAATACGAGTATGATTCTGTGACATATATTTTAATAAAGGCAAACAAATTCCCCAAAGTACATTAATTTAATTTGTGCAAATGATTTTACTTAAATATTTTACCAATTTAAAAAATTCTATTTCACATCTGATCACTTTTTGCAGTGATTCTATTCCAAATAGACTTCTTCCAAAATGAATATTGTATTTTTTGTACATTGAAGTGCGACATGAGTGAAGGGGCGCTTGGTGCTTGGTTCAGAGGAAGGGTGAGTGGTGAGCGTCACCGCTACCGCCACCGCCACTACAGCCACAGCCTATGTCCTCTTTCAACCCAAACAAACCCAAGCTATTTAATATAATGACAAATACACCAAGCTAGCATTACCTTATAGTGTTAATTATTAGCCAATTAAAGCTCTTCAAATAATTGTATATACTTTGTCTCTGTATGTTTAAGTATAGAGAGAATATCGTAATTGTATTTCTTGACTGAAAGACCATATTATACATCTAGCACAAGATGATTTCATTTTATTTTATATAAAGTTGGAAATGTTCCCACGAAATTCAGGTAAGCTTTAGAATAATTCACACTTTCTGGCTATTAAATTTGTTACAAACTTGAGCCAAATAGAAATTTCCGAACAAATTGTAAACCTCTCAATGTAAAAAATATATAATTAGTCAGTGTTAGTGAGTGTGCATGTGCGTCTGATTTTGTTTGTCTTTAGTTCCCAGTTTGATGTGAGGAAGATGACTGCACCGATAGCAATAACTAGACACGGGGCCTAATGAGTAAAGCATTAGGCCCCTGAACGCATTCAGCATGGCGAGCAAGACTGAGAATTAACTGTTAAAGGTGAAAATCTCTTAAGAGTACAAAATTTTTTATGCAACACATTTTTTGTTATCGCCGTAAAATGTTTTAATTCCCCCTTGTTTTATTATGTTGCAAACAAATTGGACATGTGCTTCCCTAGCCATTGGATGCCTTCATTGTACAGATTCATTATCTCCATCCTGTAGACCTCATTGCATGACTCATCCCAAATTGTCACTCCATTCATAATTTTAAATACAATGGTCAAATTGTCATCCCAAAAGCAAAAAACTTGTTAATCATTTATTAATTTGTATTTCAATCTTTAAGGAATATGTCACATATAGTCTAAACTTTATATCAAAATAATAGATTACACCTGATTATTTACACTCCACAAACAGTTAAAATCGTTGTTCTCGATATTCAATTTTTGGGCAACTCCCCTTTTGCTTTTGGGGTGGCGAAATATTCTATTAAATCCGATTTGCTGCAACATAATTGGTATACACTATGCTTTGTCCGCTCGGTGTCACAGTGCACCAGCACTGTGCAACGACAACAGCTAATGGAGCATTTCTGTAAGTAATTGGTCAAGTTCTTTTACTGTAAGTCGATGTTTGTAGTAAGTAAAATTGTAATTAAAGCATTCTAAAACTTATCCATGCTTTTTATTTATAACACTTTTCAGAGAGGCAAGTGTTTCCTAAAAATGGGACAAAGAAATTAAGGAACAATCTCCCTTTCTTTAAATTAAAAGGTCAGAGATAGCTTCAATAAGGCCCTTTGAGTACGGCTATTTTAGTTCTGGAATATGTGTGCCACATCCAGTCAATAAAAATGTTTGGCAAGCACATTTTTTGAACCGTGGCCATGTTTTCAGTTAGATTCCCCAACAATATATGAATTGATGTCAACTTAAATGAAAGAAATCTATATTAAAAAAAGTATAATATAGCAATAAAACTATCATAACTGATTAGTGGCGCTAATGTTGATTCATGGTATACAATAAATGTATATGTTACAAAAGTAAAGTACCGTAAAATTGGTTTACTTTGCACCAACTTTAAATGGCCGTCCGGACCGCTGTTCGTCATGGACGTCTGTGCGCCCTTTTTTGAATTCTTTGCACCACTTGCGCACCATTTGAACACTCATGAACGTTTTATTTCGCTCCCTTAGCAAGGATCTGCATTTTTTTAAACAGTTTTCAGCTTGAGACAATATATGGGACTATCTTTTCATATTAATCTATAATATCATCTTGTATACCGGGCAGGTCTATACTTGTTTTTTTGTGTTGAAGGTAATTGAAAAAAGGTATGTGAACTCAATCTATATCCATCTCAATGTTTATAAGTTTTTTTTAAATTATTTTTACATATTAATATTCTTTAATTAACCATTTTGATGCGTTTTATATGAAAGCATATATGGATATTTTTACAGAGTGATTTTGTCACATCTGATGCAATATACGAGGGTTGTCCGTAAAATAAGTTTCCCTATTTTTTTTAAAATAGGGAAATTAAAATATTTTTTTTAAATTCTGGTTCGTAGCCTGGTCTTCCCCCTCCACATCCCCACCCAGCCGAACTCGCTGCGATGCTCAGTGTCGGTTTGGCAGCCGTAAAGAATGGAGCTCCCGATCGCATCGCCCGCGAGGTGTGAAGTACGCTCCGTGATTCGTTTTCCGACGATCCAGAATTTAAAAAATATTTTAATTTTAATTTCCCTATTTAAAAAAAAACAGGGAAACTTATTTTACAGACAACCCTCGTAGATAATTTTGGGGTTTCTTTGAACTGGGTGCAAAGACTAGTGCAAAGGAAAGTTTCGAAATTTAAACGGCTGTAAAAGACGGAAAATGAGTTTGTGTTTAAATATGAAGATGAATTGTTATTGGGTTAAGTTTTAAAATATTCAGATCAAAGAACAACCATTAAATCAGTCTTGGAAATGGCTCGAAAAAGGTGACATGAATTATGGGAAGATTATCACCCCTTAATAATAATAATTGGATTACTTCTATAGCACCGTTTTCGTGAGAAAATCACCTCAGATATCTCGTAGAGGGTTATATTCTATTCCAGAAATGAATCATATATGGATATTTTAAACGATTTTATGTCACATAGGTAAGGTGCCATCATACAAAAACAAAAAAATATTAAATTTTGATTAGGTTTCTTCTAAAAACATTTTTCTTGTTATGAATACATATTTTGAATATACCAACTTTGCACCAATTTTCATGAAATGAAAAAAAAAACTTCTAATCATGTCAATATTTTTACACACACATGAATGTGTTCATCAATCCATAGAGAAACGATTAAAAAAAAATTGTATTTGAAATCATCTACAAAGTGGCAAACATATTTTTGGACAGTAAAAGTGGTGCAAAGTAAACCCACTTTACGGTACATAATGTAACCATGAATTAATTGTTTTTGTATTTAATTCGTAGAACTCCATTTAATTTTTTTATGAAAATTTAATGTAAATCAAATTTAATAATGTTATTATTAAGTTCTGCAAGTATTTTTAGTTGTTATTATTGTGACAGCTGCTTCGGCATTTAAGGCCATTTTCAAACTGTGGTTAATCCACATTGCGACGACTTATTTATATGATTTAATTTACGCCCACTCCTTTAAAAATTTGGATGGATGGGTAATGATTTATTATCGGTAAAACCGATTTAGTTAGAAAGCAATTAAAATTCTCAATTCTGTGAGGTTTTCACATTTATAATGTGTTTTTTTTTTACTCGCATTTAATTGACAATGTTTTCTTAATTGATTTATTTAAATGTGTTGTATTGTTTTGATAATGTGAACATACTGAGAAGCGGTGAGTATATAATTTTCCTTACCTTATTAATTAATGTTATATTAGGATCATTCGTTCGTTTGTTAATTTCTAATTGTTCAAGTAAATTTAATCTTAGGCCCTTTCTTTCTATATGTAAGGGTTTAGGTTTGTTTACCCTTACATATAGAATTTACTTGAACAATTAGAAATTAACAAATGATCCTAATATAACATTAATAATGTAAAGAAAAATCTCCAAAATTTTAATATTATTTACAGATACATAGAAATATATGTTTAAAGATTCAATAAGGTTCCAAGGAGCACTCAGTTGCAACGTGATCAGACTATTTGCTTCATGTGGATTCTGTAGACTTGTTTTAGTTTTATGAGAAAACTACCAAAATGAAATCCACGATAGGTAAGACTTAACATATAATCTTATTAAAATTGGCACAGTTTTATTTAAGTAAGTATAGCAACTTTCAACATACACGCATCTCAGGGGTCGTGAAGTTTTCTGTGAACTTTCTGATGTCTTCTAACACACCCGTTGCTGTAGAAAGACTTCCCGCAGACCTTGCAAGAGTAGGGCCTCTCACCAGTGTGAGACCTGATGTGAATCCTCAGGATATCCTTGGTGTTGAATGCCTTGCCGCAAGTCTCACAGGAGAAGTTCCTCTCGTTCGCATGGTACATGAGATGCCTCTTGTAGGTGAGATTCCTTTTGAATTCCCTTCCACATAGCTGACATATTTGAAGCGGAGTTGGGTTGTGAGTTTTTATGTGGGTCTGTAAACTAGCAGTGTAAGTAAAAGTCTTGGGGCAGAGATGGCATTTGTGGGTCTTGACCTCTGAGTGGCTTTTCAAGTGTTCCTTCATCCTCTGTGTGGGTTTTCCACAAATTTCGCAAACTTTCCAATAAACGTATTTCCGTTTGTAAACAGTCTCACCAGATTTCGTAGTGACTGGATACATTATACGATTTTTACTTTTTCGCACGGGTTTCTTTTTTGGCAAGAGCCGTTTCATCTTAGTTTTTAACCCTTTTAATTTTTCTTTCTTTATGTCATTTTTCATATCTAATTTTAAGCTCTGCAAGTTCTCTTTCTTCATAATAACATCTTGAAGGCCGTTATCGCTGTAATAATCCATAGAGCAGTCAGCATTGATATCTCGGTAATCTTCCATTTCGCGAATTACTGGATTAACTGCGACTATTTCATTCTTAATGACTTGACTTGGACGATGCTGCCAACTGGTTTTGAGGACATGATCCGTCTCCTCACATTTCCTTTTGAATCGATAAGCTGCATTTAGTTCATTGGCACAGTTTTGGCAGACATATTTTGGAAGACAATCTTTTTGGGTAATCTATAAATTAAAATAAAAATACATTTTAGAAAACAAATCTCTGTTACCACAAAAAAGAAGACTGAACAAAAGGGTTGACTGCCACAGTAATTGCGGTTATATCCGAGTTCCAAACCGATATCAACCCAAAACTTTCAAAACAATTCAAACAAAAACAAATGTTCTGGTAAATTTTATGTCTATCAAAAAGAATATCACATAGGACTGTTATAATAATAATAATAATAACAAAGCATTTATATAGCGCAGTTTTGTGTTGTTTCACTTCAAGTGCGCTTTACTATAAATAAACTTAAAATGACTAAATAACTCCATTCAGTGGTATCCTACAGTGCTACTTTTACATTCTATTTATACATTCTTAACATATTACATACATTCCTGCTTATTCTTAATACTACTCCTACAGTACTCCTTAGGTGCATATTCATAAAAAAATTACAAAATATTATACAGTATACATATGGCTATACAAAAATAACACATTCATAATATTACTACAAAAATAGTAACATTTTAAGACAGGAGTCTGGTTATGTTCAGCAATAACGGACTTCACATAAAAAATTTAAAAATATATATATACGGAGGAAACCGAAACCAAACAACTACCAGAGGCTTGAGGAAATGACTTTATAATAAATTGAAGAGAAATTAAAATTTATAGACAGTAGGATTTTTTAAATAAGTTTGTTTTTAAAGCCCGTTTAAATTCAGTCAATTTCTGGATATTAGTAAGAGCTGGGGGAAGTTTATTCCAAATGAGAGGGCCATTTACACGAAAAGAGCGATCATAGTAGACGACTCGATTTGACCTTGAAAGTTCAATTAGACGATTAGTAGCATCTAGATCTGCTGACCTCAGAGTAAGCTGTCTATCACTTAAGTCCTGTCAGATGCATAGTTCAGATATATAGGCTGGCGCCATTCCCTGCAATGCTTTGAAGGTCGGTAAGCAGATCTTGAACTCTATTGTTATTATGCACACAACTGAAATTCCGTGAAAAGGGTAAATTCCAAGAGACCCTAAATCAGGTATCTATATAAGATTTGACCCAAAAATAATATAAAACATGTAGCATCATTTGTATATTTACCTGGACTGAAGTACAAGCCATAATCTTATCACATAACGGCACATCCCCGTCCGATGCGAAGAGAGGAAACATCAGTTCAGAAGTTCCCAGGCACGCTCGGCAGGTTACAGCCAATATCTCATCCTTAACATCATCTCCTTCCTCCGATATATCAAAATCATCACCGTCAAAAAGATTGTCATCAGATTCAACCATTTCTTTCAATACCTTGGGAAGTTTTAAACGAGGCGTAGAGGTAACTAAATCATATTTCTCATGAAACTGCTTCATGTGCTCGTAAAATGGCCAGGTAATTTGAAAAGTATTGTTTTTCATTGAGAATTTGTGATTTTCCTAGAATTAAATAAAATTAATTTCTTCAATGGATGTGTAATAATTTTATATATGATATGTTTGTTATTTGTCTATACTTGTCAATATTTTTTAGTATACTATGTATCCTGATGAGGAAAGCTTCACTTTTGAAACATGTTGATATTTTTTTATATTAAACAGTGGTGTAAACAAAATACTTTTTATTAATTTCAAAACCAATTTGATTATTCAAGGCTAATGAGGTACTTTCATTTTAAAGTATACAAAAATAATCATTGAAGAATAATTAACAAATCTCAATGAAAAGCGAAACAGAAAAAGGTAACGGTAGCAACTGGGGCTCCAACCCAGATCCTCCCTACCAGTCTTACCGGGACTGGCGTCTCTACCAATTGAGCTATTGATACCTAATTTGTTAATATTATTATCTTCTTCAATGATTAAATATTACAACAAGGTTTATTTATTTTAAATAGTCTCTATAAAACAGTAGTACACTAATATATTGCGGAAATTGATAGATGAGAAATTGTAAAAAATATACACAGACAAGAATTAGAAATAACAAATAGTACAAGTAAGTAAACATTTGTGTATTAAAGATTTTAACAAATACTGAAGATGATAATCTGTTTCAGACATGCAAGAAGTGAAAGGTTAACATAAAATTATAAAAATTAAGTATAAAAAGTCATGGAGGCAATTTTATAACTATTTTGTAATATGGGTTAAGAAAAGATAGTCGCAAAATTGTCTGTAAGTGATATTAAAAATTATAACGGTCAATGCGGCCTCGTTGAGCAGTTGAGTCGCTCTGCTAATTGGCGTGTTCTGGTAAACAGAAGTTCTCGCTTTCGGAGCATAAAATAGTGCATGGGATCTCCCACGAGTATACTTATTAGGAACGTATAAGTTTACCTCTTTCAACACAGCTGGATTACATATGGTTTCAGATAAATGTTTACCTAAAAATATTTTTCAGTGGGCTTCTAAGGTATTGAAATCGAGCATTCCTGTTAGGAAGCAGGATGGATATAGGAATGGATAAATATATATATTCTCTCATATAAAGGTATATAAGCTACAATAAGTTATTCCAATAAATTGTATGTACAAAAATAGAAAAAGCCAAGTTGATTTGACATGTAATCAGTAGATTACACGGCGGTTACAGAAAGGATTCAAATTATTGATGCTGCATAATAATTTACAAATATGTATTAAAATTTATTTAAAAAAAACTCCTACCTTAAATGTTTTTTTTAGCATTGACCACATCGAATTTAGATTTCTCACACTACATTCAGTTGATAAACCACTTTTTCTCAGTTGAGTTTCAATCATTCTGAAATAAATAATAAGTGCATGTAGTTTATAAATAAAATATTTTAACTGTTTTCCATTAGTTTAAATAAAATAAAATTACATCCAGCACTCATCTTCATCCAGCTTTTTATTTATAAATATGCTATTATTTTTAATCATAATTTGAATAAAGTTTTTAATCCAATCATCAGACCCTGAAAACAAAAGTTATAAATTAGAGATAGCAATTTTAGTAGTAATACAAAAATAAGTTGGAACAAAAGTCGTTGATGGGGGGAAAACTACATTGGTAGCTAGTATAACTTACAGCCTTTGAAAGAATCCAAAGGATCCGCACCACCCAAATAACTGTGCATTAGAGGGTAATAAATCCACTTTGTTTTATTCAGTGCTACTGCCTTTTTATATTCCTGAAATGATATAAAGCAACATAAGAACATTTGGAAATTTTGAATGCAAACATATCTCAACCGTTAATACATATGTAATTCCTAATAAGTCCTATTTACCTCTAAAGTAAAGTTCCACTTTTTCCTAATATGTCCAATAGTTATTCCTTCTGGGAATCCATTCGCCATCATAATAGAGTGAAGATATCTAGTAGAGAGAACAAAAGATAAAATTTTATCTGATATTATACGTCGTAACTATAAATGTAGAGAAAAACAGTATTTTGTATTTAAAATTACGTTTTTTTCCTTTATTTTATATCCCAGTTTCTAGCATAAAGTAGAACATAAATTATGTACAATTTTTTTACATGGATTGTTGAGATTATAATAGTGAGAAATGGAAACCCACATAGGCTGCCTGTGTGTGGGGAATAGAGTACTGGAATATTCATTATTTTAAATATTGTAACAGCAAGAAAGTACTTACTTCCAAGGTTGCTTTTTCCGTTTGAAGAGTGATTCATTTTGGAGACGAATATGGATAAAGCTTTCAGTCCATTGGGGGGTCCCTTGAAGAAACCAAAAACTTGTCATAATATAATATGACATGTAATGTCACATCTAAATTATGTATGTATCATATACATATTGTAAAACTGCTTTTGGGCAAAGGAACTATAAATACCTCTCGGCTAAGCTCTATAATTCACTTCTACCAGCAATAAGAAAATGGATAATGCAAATGATTTAAAATATATAACATTAGAAAAAAAAACATCAGAGGAGTTTTGAACAATCTGTATTTAATTAATACCTAGTCCTCCTCAGCACAAGGACACCTAGTGAGGACGACTAAGAAAAATATGAATTATTTTTTAACCTTATAATTTAATGTTACGAAAAAAAAATTGTTAATAGAAACAAAAAAGTATTAAAATCTACTCACATCTAAATTCTTCATCATCATGCGAAATTTCCCTCATTGCGGGAATTTCTATCTGAATAAATTCTTTTTTTGCAGATATTAAACTGTTTTTCAAATCAATGAGGCATTCGTCATCCGAATCATTATATTTTACTTCACTCCTTCTCCTCCTTGGACCATGATTGGCGGGAAAAGCTGATGAGCCATATTTTTCAAAATAATTCTTCATGCCTGCGTAGAATGGCCATTTGTACTCGGGGGTTTTACAATCTTTGTAAAATTTGCGTTTTGACTGAAAAGTAATAAGTGGTTTTGTTTAGATATTGGCTCAGCATGCAAAATACAACTTTATAAATATGTACTTTTAGCTAACTTCTTGAGGAAATATTAAATAGGTATAAATGTACTTTTATTGCACGGATTCGCATTGACGATATTTTAGTATGTGTGTAAAAACTTATTATGTTTCTTAAATTATTATCTATTTCCAACTCACTTTGAAGATCTTTAAAAGTTTACACCACATGAAATCTATTTTCCGCACACTGCATTCAATCGGTAGTCCCATAGCCCGAAGGCAACAGTCCACCTCACTGCAAAATAACAAGTCTTTAGTCACTTTTAGAAATCCAATCAAGTGAAGATCTTTAAAAGTTTACACCACATGAAATCTATTCTCCGCACACTGCATTCAATCGGTAGTCCCATAGCCCGAAGGCAACAGTCCACCTCACTGCAAAATAACAAGTCTTTAGTCACTTTTAGAAATCCAATCAAGTGATGATCACTCATGAGCCACAAAAACTGTTAGCGTAAATTTGAAAGGAATATTTCATAAAACTTACTTCCATGCCTCAAATTCATTTGATGGAGTAAAAAGCTGTTCTTTTTCTGTCCGCACATCTATTAATCTATTGATCCATTCATCGGTCCCTAAAAACAGAAATTCATATTATTTAACAAATTTGGAAGGAGTTTAACAAATGCGTCTTTGTGAAGGCAATAGCCTTGAAAGAGAGACCAAACTCACCGCTGTTATCATTTAAACTTAGTCGGGTGTCTCAAAATAAACAATTCTCTAAAATGCAAAAACTGATCACTTCACGCCATCAATTACCATAATCTTGTTTTTGTTTCAACATTTGCAGAACTGGAGCGATTAAGGGGCAGCACTCAAAAATGGCCGTAAACATCACTTTGCAGGTTGCTCAACTCAAGCAATACCACAAATGATTCATCTGTAAATTCTATATTTGTAGTTAGGAAAATATATATGGTTTCAAAAGACAAAAATCCTCAAATCGTAATCCTTAAATTCTATGAAGGGACATGTCTGAAAATAGGTGCAGTTTGAAAACCAGTGAAAGGAATTTCGAATGCTTTACCTAAAATTCCAGAACGTATTTTGTATTGAGGATTATTATCTTTTGAAACCTTATGCATTTTACTAATTACCGGTATAGAAGTAACAGAAAAATCATTTGTAGTATTTCTCGAGTTAGCAACCTGCAAACTGCGTATTTTTGGGTGACTTTTTGACTCTTAAAGTTAGATGTCTGTACATTCGTATATAAATGGTGTCCAAAAAGAATAGAATTAGAATAATTAACAAAATAAGAAAACTTACAATTAGGATATGCTTCCATTCCATTTGAATTGCCAATATAACTGTGGATAATATCATAATAAATCCAATTCGTATTATTTTGTGCCGCCGCCTTGTGATACTCCTATAAGATACAAATGTAACTAGGTAATAAATACAATATAATGTTTATTAAAACAACTAATTTATTTAAATTTAATCAACTGGTTTCGCTTAGCTCAAGCTTCTTCACGGTAAAATTATAAATAATAAAATATAATTTTGGTTTAAAAATAGAACTTACGTCAATGGTGTAATCCCACTTTTTTCTCAAGTGACCAACCGTTACATTGGCTGGGAAGTAATTATTTAGCGTAACAATTTTATATAGGTCTCTGTAAATAAAAACACACAGTTTAATAATATTATATTTCATATAGTGTGTATTTCTGTCAATATATTTGAACCTTAAAAATATGTTAGTGCATATATAGTACAACTTAACAAATTTTACAATAACCGCAATAGCTTCGTCCAGACAGTCCACACAACGTACAATGCACTTTCGCAATTGGCAAATAAATAATTAAGCCGTCAAAAGGGCAAAATAAAATGTATGAAATCATTTTTAACTATAATAATATATTTGGACATTTGTATTCATGTTCTACTATTGTTTGGTATTTGCTCGCACTTGTCTAGAGCATCCGAAGCACCCCTCTCGAAATCTGGACAGACTAATAATAATAATTGGATTACTTCTATAGTGCTGTTTTCGTGGGAAAATTACCTCAAGGGCGCTTTACAAATAATTTATATAACATATCACTTAGAAGTATAACTAATAAATACCCTTGAGGTGATTTTTCCATGAAAACGGCGCTATAGAAGTAATCCAATTATTATTATTAGTCTGTCCAGATTTAAAATTTAATATTAATGGCTTACAAGTAAGATTTATAACTATTGACTTACAACTAAGACTTATAGGTAGGGATTAACTACTGAGACTTATAGCTAGTAACTTAGAATTTAGACTTAAGGAGGTATAACTAGAATATAAACCTAACACATATATAAACCTAATGCATATTTATGACCAAGTGCATATTACAGTGACCAATGCAGGACTAACTAATAGCCCTGTCCACACACCGCACTCCCAGCGTTCGAGGCAGTTCCCAAAAGTTCTCAGTCAAAAGAGCAGACGAAATCAATTGTTACGTTAGTAATATTTCGGGCCTTTGCATTGATGTTCAACTATTGCTTGATACTTGCTCGCACTTGTCTAGGTCATGCGCCGCACGCCTCTCAGTCAAACTCAAAATGTGCAAATTAAATTTAATATAAAAAGAAACACTGAACGTTTAACTTACTTCCATGCTTGCTTCTTTTTCATAAAAAGCCAATCGTTTTGTAAACGGATATGCAAGAAGGTTTGAGTTAACTCTGTTGTCCCTGTAAACAAAAATTTTCAAAGTCAGTACAAAATAATTCAAAGGGTGATAAGAATTACCTTTTAAAGAAATAAATGGACAATATCGTATTATTTGTAGAACCTAAAAAGATTTTTAATATTATAACTCACATTTGAAATCTTCCATTTTTAAGGTAAGGCTTTCAGTGGCTGTCAAAACATGTAAATAAATATTATTTGAAAATCAAAATAACGCAATACGCCAAAACACAGAAAATAGACACTTCCAAAGATTGGACACTTCTTTTGACAATTTTTTTCTAGTCTATGATATTTTTAAGCGCTGTGTTACCATTATGAATAATTATTTTCCCGTTTTCTAGTGCTTGATCTGGAAACGACATAGTAAAAAAATTTTGCAACATTTCTTCGGCTGAGTACCTGTTTGTTCTATCAGCAGTTTGATACAAGCCATAAGTGCCGGAAACACCGATTTATCTTAATTCCGAATACGGTACCCGAGGTCTGTCTACCTGCGGCTAATCTACAAACGCCCGGCTTTAAATTCCGGGAATTTAGCAGTTGCCAGAAGGAGACAGCAGTTAAGAGGATTAACTCGGTCCGCAACAGTGAACTAATTACAAGCCACCGAAGCACAGTTCAGAGCTCACGAAGGAACCCGAAGAATAGTTCGGAGATGATTAAAAAGGGAGACTTTGGCCGAAGCAAAGCCAGTGGAGACCGACAAGTCAAGAGAGACTGTCCGGTCAGTTATCGTAGTCGAGACTTCCGTCTCCTACAAAGCAGACGGGTCGCTTTCATCCCCAGCCCGAAACGCTGCGGGAAAATTCGGCAGGAACCGCCGAACCCCAACGCCCACCGTTCGAGTGCAGTCGAGTGCCCTTCGCCTCCTACCCTCCGGCGCCGTGATCCCATCAAGGCGCATACCC
The DNA here is from genome assembly GCA_022606495.2 of Halesus radiatus. NCBI lineage: Eukaryota > Metazoa > Arthropoda > Insecta > Trichoptera > Limnephilidae > Halesus > Halesus radiatus. The sequence goes on from JAHDVE020011813.1 coordinate 21,455, forward strand.
ACAGCCGCAGGAATCACCACCAGACAGCAGTCGAGCGACGCTGGCATCCTGCTGATCATCCTCTTGAACCGTCAGAAACCGGTCGTCAAGCGGAACCTGAACTGCGTGTCCGCCCGGCACCAAAACCTCCCCCTACCGGAAGTACCACCTGCTCTCTGAGACTTCCAACACCAACATCGAGACGACTGGTAATCTCCCCACTGGACCGTGTGCAGATTACCCGTAAAAGTAGTTTTCGTGTAATAAGTGAAACCCACAATACCTACTAGTAAAGAATGCATTTTATATTGTGAATGAATAAAAAACTTGACACTCGACTAAGTTACCTGTTTTCTACTGAACCCCAATGACCCCATCATGTCAAGTTTTAGGTAAATCGACTTTCTCATCTTCTTGGATTGTTATGTATCCATTTTATCTATCTTTATCCTTACTTTTATTTAAATTGGGTATTTTTTTAGAAAGCTAATTGAAAATTATAAAAAATACTTCCAAAGATTCAATAATTTGATAAAACGCCGTTCTGTACATTTGAGAAAGTGTTCATAGAACAATTAAGTACTCAGCTGAAAATTTGGCACTTGTGTAGGTATGTAAAGACTTGCAATAAAGTCGTTTTCTGTTGCTGGGTTTCCACCTTATCCATTCTATGATCCATTTCATAGATTAAACCTTTGTAAGATATAAAGGAATTGTCGCACGTTCACGTTCACACTAACTCTATTTCAATTTATCTGTATTTAGAAACTCAAAGGGAGACAGCAAATATGCCAACAAAATCTTGTACGAATATTCTAAATCTTTCTTATTTTTTCTTTTCAAGTTTAATTTGAAAAATTCCATATCAAAGTTTTTATTTTATTTGTAATATTAACATTAATTTATTAAACTTAAAATTAAAATGGAGTTTTACAAACTAAACTTAAATGCCATAATTCTCTTTTTGATATTGACAATTCGTGATGGGAATTCATAATGATTTATTTAAAAAATATTAAACTTTTTTCCACTTTTCTTTTTTGACCTAACCGGTTCAGCCTATCATGACCATCTTCAGACTGGTACAATTTTTCTTACTGGATGATAGCCGTGTTAGGCTGAAACATGTCAAAAATAAAAAGTGAAAAGTTTTAAAATTGAATAAATCTTTGAAAACAATAAATACAAAATTATGAATAAATTGTCTAATTTTTTTTTAATAATAGAAAGGTTATTATTTTGATATTACGGTGTGTAGGGCAGTGGGTATAATTCTAGGAATAACGCAAAAAGGGAGGAATAGAAAAGCGATCTTAGGTAGTTACAAGTAATTTATTTTGATAGTCGTGGGGTTAGTCTTAAAACTAGAGTTAATCTTAATTAGACATAATTAATTCAATAAAATTAGATAGGCAATTACTTAATTCTACTGTTAAAGTCTTTGTACTTAAAATTAGAGGTTCACTGACTTAGGCAATTACTTAATTCTACTGTTAACGTCTTTGTACTTAAAATTAGAGGTTCACTGGCTTATTTGTATGAAAAAGTTGTTGTTTAAAGTTAGAGATTCACTTGGCTGACAGGGTGGAGGAATTATCATTACAGTCAGAGGCACTTCCCTTTTTGGTGATGGCTGTCCAGGGTCCAGTGGCTGCTTTGTATGTAGAGTCCTCGCGTTCGCACTAGGTATTCATGTACCTCCGGATCGGGAGTAGGTGCAACGCGGCCATAATCAGAGGCCTGGGCGGTCTCCGATGTTGATCTCCGAAGGGCGAAGATCGGTTACTTCTTTCTGGGATGGAAGCGTAAAATTCCCTCATCGTCAGAGGACCTGGGCGGCCTCTCCAAGGAGCGAGAATAGGAACCTTCCTGGGCGGAAGGTTTCACTTGGCTGTGTGTCCTGGGCGGACTACTGCAACCGACTCGTGCTTCCTCGGTGGAAGACTTCACCCGACTGTCCGTCCTGGGCGGACTCTGGCAACCGACTGTCTCCTAGAGCCTCTGTTCTTCTGTCTACCTGTAGGTATTCTTTTCTCACCCGCATTGTTCGGCGGGCCTTTGTTCCGTCGGGCGGCTCAATTCCTTTGAGGTGTTTATTGCCGTCCCATAAAATCTCAAATGAATTGTGGAATTTCCCAAAATAGCAATTAAGATTATTTTATTTTACGATGTAGTAGTTACAATTTTTCTAACAATAGGTTCGGCTAGCCTTTGTACTAAATTCATTTTATGGCCGACCTAGTCTGGGAATTCCTATTATTTAAAATGCACATTTTAAAGCTAAGTATTTCTTGTGAATTCGGTCATTTATTTTAGGTGATTACAAAAGGCTATATCAATTTCTTCATTTTTATGTCATCGACTGTCAAAATATTTAAAAGTGTCTACCCACGGAAATAATTGTTTATTTTACACGTAAGTAGGTAAATACGTAAGCAGGGAATACGTCATATCAATTGGATATCTGGCAACACTCCTCTGACAACGCCGAATGTCTTGCGGCTTTTATTTCTTTCGATATTCTTACAATCTTTGAACGTGGCAAACAAGAGTTGCGTTATTTGTTATTATTGTTGTTCGTTTAATATTTGAGAATGGGTTTAACAATATCAAGTGTCTTCACCAGACTCTTTGGTAAAAAACAGATGAGAATTCTGATGGGTATGTTTCCTCGTCACTCCTTGTCTGCTGTCATTTCAAACGTGATATACGCAATTATTATTATCCTTTGTTATGTGCACTTTGATTTTTTACTGTTTTAGTATCGTAATACCTGATTATAAGTTGTGGTTCTTTATTTTCAGTTGGGTTGGATGCCGCTGGTAAAACAACGATATTGTACAAGCTAAAACTCGGTGAAATTGTAACCACCATTCCAACTATCGGGTTCAATGTGGAGACTGTGGAATACAAAAACATAAGCTTTACTGTTTGGGATGTGGGTGGCCAGGACAAGATCAGGCCTCTGTGGCGCCATTATTACCAGAACACTCAGGGCCTTATCTTTGTTGTGGACTCCAACGATCGGGACAGAGTTGTGGAGGCGGAAAATGAGCTGGCAAACATGGTTCGTTAACAATAAAATACACAAAACTTGTGCAATACTTATTTGTCATACCTAGTTTTATATTATGCTACCGTCCTGAGTTTCTCTGTTCTCCGCATGTGTTGTTGTTTGAACAGTATTTTTCAACAAAAATATTACGTTTTTCTGATAACTCCTAAATATATCTCCTATGTCCTTTGTCTCCTTTCGCCATTCAGCTCTGAATTTTATTTATAAATTAGCACCCTGTTTTCAGTTAAAAGAAGATGAATTGCGTGATGCTGTTATCTTGATCTTTGCCAACAAACAAGATCTACCCAATGCCATGACAGCCGCTGAACTCACCAACAAGCTCAACCTCAACAGTCTGCGCAACCGCCACGTGAGTATTATTCACTAATATTATTACATTTACTATAATTGCATCAGAGCGATGAGTCACAACAAACTCATCACTCATGTGGCCCCTGGCCACATCATCTATATCTTCTGTCTTTGTTATTTTGAGAGAAGGTTGCGCAAAATGAAAATATTATTGTTGTGAATTTAGCGCAAAGAAAGAATGCCAATGCTAGAACCTATAACATTAAAACAGGATGAATTTTAATTCAAAATAATATTTGGATAATTCATATAGAGCGGTTTTTGTGAAAAATCACCCCAAAGACGCTATTCAAATATTACTTCCTAGATTCTATCTAATTATGTACAAACATACTTTCCTGGCACTTGTCACTTTGGATAAACACAGTTTTATTAGAAAGTTTAAGCTTGGAGAAGATACAATTTACCTCGCAGAGCACACAATATTAAAAACACTGCACATTGCATGATTACAGGTTATAGTTGCTATTTCATCATTCTTCACTATTGATATTACATTTATTAGAAAATTAGTAGCAAGAGTTGTTATTTGTTTTAAATGTTTATATTTTTATTGTTCAATTTTAGGACTGGAGATTTTTATTAAAAATTTAAAAATCTTATTTTCATGAGACGCAATCTTTTTGTTGTTTGACATCATATAAATAAATATCATAAACAAAACAAATATTTTGTTATAAACCACGAATTTAATGATAACAGTTATTATATTTGTCCCGATGAAGCTTGATCGAATCGAAACCGGTTGGCGTAAAAATACAATAAATTTGTGCTTTATAACAAAGCATTTGTTTTATTTAATTAAAAAATCTTAATAACTTATATGCATTCATTATTTCTTCCTATAATCTAAAAGCGAGTAATTGGGATGACTCATATGGTCACGGTGAGACAAACTTCTTGCATCACATAATATTATAATTTAATCATTTCAATTAATAAATCTTAATAACTTATGAATGCATTCATTATTTCTTCCTATAATCTAAAAGCGAGTAATTGGGATGACTCATATGGTCACGGTGAGACAAATTTCTTGCATCACATAATATTATATCAATTTAATATCATTTCAATTTTAAAAAAAATTGTTATACAAAAACAGCATTGCCAATAAAATGACTGCTTGAACGATAGTTTAAGTCTAACGAACTAGATGTTTACAGTGATAACAAATTTATTTACTAGAATATGTACTAATAATTTATTACCCCATTTTATTATTAATGGCCTCTCTTTAAGCCTATTTCACTCTGGTTTAAGCAGTTTCACGCCATTTCATGATGGCCCCAGTTTATTTGTTAAATTCGTGACGGTGGTTTCTTGTTTTCAGTGGTACATCCAATCAACCTGCGCGACGCAGGGTCAGGGGCTGTACGAAGGTCTGGACTGGCTGTCCAATGAATTAGCCAAAAAGTGAGAAGTTCCGCCCAAGTGTCGCCATACATTCAACACAGTGGTTTACCAAAGTCAAAACATTTCCATTTTCTATTTGGTAAATGTGTTGGTTTGTGAGAATATTCCAAAAATGTATAAACTGATGATTCTGAAGCATCTCACTGTGATTTCCGTGTAGTTTGTGTCGCCATAACACCGGGAACCATTCAATTAACCTGTTTACAGAATGTAACTTTGTTAAATTTACATTAATTTTTTCCACATATATCCAGTTTTTACTAATTAAGAAATAATTTACAGAACTGACATAAAAATTCTTTTTAATTCTCTCTGTATAAATTGGAAGACAGGAAAAGTAATTAAATCTATTGATGTTTTTACTGTTCCTTTGATGCATTCACTGGCAAAGCATGCATTGAATTATTGGATCTTATGTACATTACATACATTGCCTCGAGAATGAGCGCCGGGCAACCCTCGGTACGGTGTGACTAAACTAAAGTCTCGCCACGGTGAATGTGTTGAAGGTTTGAAGGTGAAGACTTGTGTTAGGTGTAAGAATGTTAGTCTATGTGACCAGCGCCAGTTGTGTCATAAAATATCAACTTCAATGTGTTTAATTTTCAATAAAGGTTTATTTATACATGTTTAAAAAATTACATTTTGGTAATATGATGCAATATTATAAGAGTTTTTGATATTTATAAAAATAGATAACATTTTAGCTAGATTATTTACAGTAAGCAAAATTATCAGTATGATTGTTTAGTGTCCCCACTTTGGTTTCCTTTTCTGTGCGAAGCTGTTGATTCCTTCCTGTCCATCGGACATATTAATATTGCTTACCATTATATCTTCCCCTAGCGCGTATGCCTCCTTTATATTCACCGACATCTGTTTGTAGTAGAACTGCTTTCCCAGAGCAATAACAGCGCGGCTCTTCCCTTTGATGGCTTCACATATCTTGTCCACTTCCGCGTCCAGTTGATCCTCTGGGACTACTTTAGTGGCTAGACCACTGTTGTACGCCTCCTGGGCGCTCAGTGGAATGCCTGCAACATTATCTTACTGTTATATAAATTAAGGGGACCCTAAGTCCGAGGAGTTCAAGGCTGCAGCGGTAGAATGGCTGTCAATTAAACAATGTATTTTATCAGGGAGTTAATGAGGCACCCACTATCTAGGAGTTTAGTATTTTATGTATGCATTAAGTCTATCACCTTCTTTGGCCTAGGAGAGCTCTGAACCCCTTTGCAATTGTTTAACACTTGCACATTTTTATGGTAAATCTTAAAGATTTAAAATCTCCTTGTTAATCATCAAGAGGTACAATTTCATATATTCCTGATTGTGTCAGATAAGACTGAAGAATTGTTCACACACGGATGTCGTTTTGCATTTTTTATTACAGCGTGAAATTCTGGGGCATTCTGTTTTCTTTGTTTGTGATATTTAATGCAATTATGTTTTCAGCTTATTACATTTGCCATGGAAAGGTATGAGACTTCATAATAATTTCTTGATTATTCTATATTTTATGTGTACTAAAGTTATTTATACAAATAAACATGAGCTTTCAATTCTATTGTTCAGTATTTTCAACCTAATATCAACCTTACCTGTTAGCAACATGTGCATCGCTGTGGATTTAGGGACACACCTTCCAACAGCTATGCCGGGAGTTGAGCAAAATATTCCAAAGTTGGCGCTAAAACAAACATCAATTATTCTTAATTGATCGTTGATTAAAGGTTCCGCTTGGCTTGCGAACATAGAACAAGCATTTCCCAAATGTTAGGGTAAACATAATTTGGAAATGCATATCTGCTTTTTTTAATTAGAAAAAAGGTTTCGAACTCACCCTGGAGTTGAGAAAGAACTTTTCTCAGTGCAAATCAAGATATCGCAAGCCGCTACTAGTTGGCAGCCTGCAGCAGCAGCCAATCCATTCACCTGACAAAATACATTGATTTAAAATTTCCTTGTTGAATTTTCAAAAACAATGTTTATTTATTTATTAAAATTTTACAAATATTTATAACATTACAGACTATTAATCTAATTAATTATTATTGTACCGTTTATGCAGCGTATATGCAATGCCAAAAACCCTGTAAATACGTTATACGACGTAAAAAACAGATCGATTTCCTGATCCACCATATTTAGGAAGCACGTGGCTCTCCCAACAGGGGAGTTCACAAGTAAGTTAGTACGGCTCGCTCGACTCTATAAGAGGCTGTGACGACGTCCTCAAGAGTGAAATTCTGGTACAAAAAAATTCATTTGAGCCAGAATCTCATTGCTAAATATTTAACCGTTAAGCAAAAGAAAAAAATATTTAAGTAGGGCAATAACCTCTATGTGTCTCTAAGGAGTGGTAATTAGTCATGCCCAAAATATAAATAGATGGGTATAGCCAAGGGTACCGTCCATAGAGACACAAAAATAAAAATCTTAAAAATTTCTTGTGCACTCTTTCAATGCACGAAATGTAAGTTGGTTCGCGTGGGGCCCGAATGATCGAATTCGACTCCAATACACTTAACACTAATAATAATAATTGGATGATTTGTATAGCGCCGTTTTTGTGAAAAATCACCTCAAGGGCGCTGTGTTGTTGTATATATGAAATGAACAAGAATTACGAAGCCTAGAATCTTGTATGCTTTGCTTATTAAATCATGATGAGGTGATTTTTCACAAAAACGGCGCTATACAAATCATCCAATCATTATTATTATTCATATTTTGGTGAAAAGTTAATTTACTGTCATAAATAACCCCTAGATCTTTGATTTGGTTAAGGCGTTGGAAAAAAATGTCATTAATTTTATACTCAAATACATACGGATTGTTCGATCTGGTAAACGAGACGATGTTGCACTTAGGTGTACTAAAGCTCAAGCAGTTTATTTTGGCCCAGTTTGAGATGCAGTCGATATCATGTTGGAGAAGGCCCCTCACAATTTAAATGCTGCAGCACCTTCAAGGCTTTATTTTCATGTACCTTATTTTTGTTTTATGTCATGTATCATTCACCTACTATCTTACTATTACTTTATTTTTTAAACTTTAGTACATATTTTCTATATTTTTCTAATTATTGTATGTATATTTTGTATGTAATGTGTACAACTGCACTAACCTCCCCACACAGCGGAATAAACATTTATTATTATTATTATAACACCACTATTATTGCAAAATACCCATCGTTTTTGCTGAAAAATAAACCTGTTTTCCCAAAAAATAATGTGAATTTCACCAAAATAATGCGAATTTCCCTAAAATAATGTGAATTTTACCGAAAAATGGCACCACTTTTCTCAAAAAATAATGCGAATTTTTCAGGTCTATAACCTATCTAGAAATAATATTGTATGATGTGGTGGAGGTCATAATGTGCCGATGTCAATAACCTATATTTCGTGTCAAAAAAATTCTAAACTAAAAACAAAAACTTGACGGCTGTCATAATAATAAAAAACTAAAATACTTGGAGACCTTAACCCTCCCTTCCCTATGATGGGTATCTTCTACACGTTGCTCTTAATAACCATCAATATTTCTATAAATATAATAAATACAAGGTTAAGATTTTAGGTATTCCTCCATAATATATTTACGCATTGACTTAAAAAATAATATAATAATCAGATTTATCGGGTACATTGGGGGTATTTTGTGAACATCGGAAACAAATTCCGAACTACCGGTTTTCGGACTAGTGAGCTAGTTAATCTTGGAAAATAAGAGTATCAATATGATTTCTGGTGGGTTGAAAAAATATGTCTTATGGTCACTATTATAATAATAAATAATTATGTAATACTTAGTCTAAGTGTGAAGCAAAGATAAGTGACGGTTTTGAATCATTGATGTATATATTGAGGGTCGTACTCTCAACGCCAGCTGTACTGCGTTCACTTGGTGGCAGACCGGCAAATAACGGAAACTGCCCCCCCGCGCTTGTTTTTGTGTTTAATTCGTAGAACTCCATTTAATTTAATTTATTTTTTATTTATCAAAATTAATATTGTTATTATTAACCTTTTCCTTACGGTGCTAAAATAAAAACGCGCATTCCGGTGTTGGGTAGTCAGTACACGATAAAAAATTTGCAATTTTAAATCGGAAAAATAAGAACATTCATAGCTAATACCCTTAATTAATTATAATTTAAGCAAAAAATTATAATAATTGAGATTTATTTGCTGAAAACTATTACTATTTGAAATATGCAAGAGTGAGATGCGAATATAGTGTCACACTTCCGGCACACTCTTCACGTATCGTCGAGACCCAAGGTTGAGGCACTCACAGCGTTTCCGAATTTGTTTCCGATGTTCACAAAATACCCCCAATGTACCCGATAAATTCTGATTATTATATTATTTTTTAAATCAATGCGTAAATATATTATGGAGGAATACCTAAAATCTTAACCTTGTATTTATTATATTTATAGAAATATTGATGGTTATTAGGAGTAACGTGTAGAAGATACCCATCATAGGGAAGGGAGGGTTAAGGTCCGCAAGTATTTTAGTTTTTTATTATTATGACAGCCGTCAAGTTTTTGTTTTTAGTTTAGAATTTTCTTGACACGAAATATAGGTTATTGACATCGGCACATTATGACCTCCACCACATCATACAATATTATTTCTAGATAGGTTATAGACCTGAAAAATTCGCATTATTTTTTGAGAAAAGGTGCCATTTTTCGGTAAAATTCACATTATTTTAGGGAAATTTGCGTTATTTTGGTGAAATTCACATTATTTTTTGGGAAAACAGGTTTATTTTTCAGCAAAACCGATGGGTATTTTGCAATAATAGTGGTGTTATAATAATAATAATAAATGTTCATTCCGCTATGTGGGGAGGTTAGTGCAGTCGTACACATTACATACAAAATATACATATAATAATTAGAAAAATATAGAAAATATGTACTAAAGTTTAAAAAATAAAGTAATAGTAAGATAGTAGGTGAATGATACATGACATAAAACAAAAATAAAGTACATGAAAATAAAGCCTTGAAGGTGCTGCGGCATTTAAATTGTGAGAGGCCAATATCTTTCTCCAGTATGCGTCGATACTGGAGGCTGGACTGAGGCGGGCCTCCATGATATTCCCGGAGCTGTTTATTCTTCCCCCCATTCGTTATGTTCCCCTTTTCGAATTTTGCAACGAAAGTTGTGCATTTAAATTTTTTTTTGTGTATTGATTTATTTGGTCTTTTTTTATATATGTATATAAAGTTGATCTTGGTTATAACGATCGCAGCAATAGCGAGTTCGCAACTATAATGAGCAATTACCTGATGGTATCCAATATGGTACAGGCTTATTTTCATACAATTGTTATAAAAATAAGCTTGCGGTTGTAACGAAGAAGCTTCACTGATAAATAATTTTGTACAAATAATCTTCTCAAGACTAAATACATACATGGACCATACAGTGTCCATGTTATGATCTTTCACAAAAACAGAGCTACACAAATTATCCAATAATAATTATTATTTAGTTGGGTTTGAAAAAAAACAATTCTTGACGTAAGTAATAACCGACAAAGGCTCAGCGGTGGGGGCGGTTGGCGGACAGATCGATATTTTTATGGCACTTGTGTAAGATTGTCGGTAATGTGAAACATTCCTATCCATCGGGCACTATGTATAATTGTCCTATAAAATCTGTGGAAATTGGACTTCGCAATGTTGTTCCAAGATATTATACATTGGCGAATATATTGATAGTAGAGGTAGGTGTAAGTAGGTAGGTACATACGTTTTTTTAAACCTCTTCGGATATAATGAGCAATGGCAATAAGGAGCAAATTTAGTCAGTGGCTTTGTTCTCGTTATAACCAAGAATAACAGTACCTATGCTGCGTTTTCCATTTTATGGCTATTCAAGGTTGTCAAACTGTAGACAAATAAATATTTAGAATTTTTTATTTTCAGAACATCTTGTGAAAAATACGTAAATTCGGTGTTATTTACCCAAAAATTGTCAATTTAGCGTTTTTCGTGTAAAAATGACAATTCGCATTACCGCAAATGCGAAATTTTCAGGTCTCTACCCATTACATATTTCATTTCCAGTGTTTATTGGAACATTGTGCAATACTTTGATGAAATTAAACCTTTACATTTATTGTTATGCAAGACATTTTTATGACTAATAAATTGCGCGGTAAACAATGTTTGCGTAGCATATTGTTATAAATTTGATTATAGGCGCTTATAAAATAGCACTAATAGTTTTCAGGACACTAAAAGATGATAAGCAACAAGGAAAATTCTCTCTAAAATCCATTTTTTAATAATATAATTAGTAAAGAATGGATAAGGAAGTAATCATACAATCTGTAATAGGGCTATAGTTGTACTCATTTATTTTGTATAAATAACCACTAGGGGGAAAAATATATTAATTATTCTCTGCTCTATTCATTTTTAAAGAACTGTTTAATAAAAAATAGTAAGTATGTGCATTGATTTATCATTATTCATACCTTAGCAATAATGGGAACAGGACTTTCCGTGATGGACATCATCAATTCCGAACATTTAGCAAAAACTTTCTTGTGATGATCTATTCCCATTTTCGCTGTCTGTAAAAAATTACAAGTAAGATTTTAAAAATATATTATAATACACGACCTGAATGCAGAATTATCCTAGCTCTGCTGTATCAGAGCTATCTTAGAGGGAACCATACAAGTATTTGAATTCCATGTCCCATTTGACATCGTCATAAATCAGAATTTAATATCATTTTGATTTTTGCAACATTTACTAGTCAACATAACGGTCCCCGTTAACAACTGCCCGTAAGCATTTGAAACGTTCCACGGGTAAATTTTTAAGTTGGGCTGTTTGATCAGCTGTCAAGCATGTCAGTTATCAAATTTTGACCAAGCGCTGACGGGCTGAGAATTGTTATTAACTATAACCAAATTATACAACATGGGAAAGTGGTAGTGGTGGGAAATATGTATATAAAATATTTATTTATTCTGTAAAAGTTCCATACCAATTCTTTTAGATTGTGTCCTGCAGAAAAAACAGCACCTTCTGCAGATATGACCACAGCTCTAAGATCGGGATCATCTTTGTTTTCGGATAACGCATTGACTAGTGCTGTCAACATATCATAGGACAGAGAATTTCTAGAAATAAACAAGGATTATGTACCAGAATATTTCACAGGAAAATTACTACAACTAGGCAACTCCGAATCAGCGTTTTCGAGTTGCACAAAAAACAATACCTCTATTTCCTCACCCACGCATGCCACTAATATATAACGTGTGTCTGTAGAACACATATACTGTCATGTACGCCATAAACACATAATACGCATGATTTAAGCTGACGTTGATGCTGATTTAGAACTTGCCTAGCTGTAATAATTAACCGATGATTTAATTATTTATTATTTTTAATTGCTTAGAACTAGAATAATTGAATAGTGATAGCTATAATATGGACAACTTTATGATTGCTAAAATGAGTTTTAGGTGGTCACTAAAGTAGGTCACAGTAGGCTAAACTCTCAGTTGGCTGTTAGACCGAGTTCAAATCCACAGAGGATACGCCCGATTTCAGCGCCCTTGAGGTGATTTTTCACAAAAACGGCGCTATACAAATCATCCAACTATAATTATTATTATACCAACTTATCTCTACACGAGTTAAATCTTGTTAAATGCAGATACTTGGAGAGAGTTCCGCTGTTGGAACAGGGAGTATTGCTACCCCAAATAGGAGAGTTGACTCCATTGTTTTAATCAATATTCACCTTCAAACTTAAATATACGTATTTAAAAAAAAAAAAGTTCGTTTTCACAGTTTTTCATTAAGTTAATAAAATTTTACTTATATTTTACTTACATGCGTCATATATTCTACTTACACTCCTTTCTTCGTTCATTCGCTCCACATGACCAAACCATCTAACTGTCTCTTTCTTATGCTGATGATGCAAGCGTAATGAGTAAGATTGCATTGACAGCTGGCAGCTAAACCGTATGCCTCGGTTTTGGCGGTAGATACAAAAATTCCAATGTTTAAAATCAATTTTCATATGAAATTTTGATGTTATCAAAAAAAAAACCTCATCTCCTAACAAATTGTCCTTATCGGTAGGGTATCATTCAGTACGGATGACGTCACGCGCATCTCCGCCTGGATTCTGCCCGTTTTGGCGGCATTTAAAAAATTCTAACTTTGAGAATTAATTCAACTATGAAAATGAACTTTAAAAAAAAACATATATTTAAGTTTGAAGATGAATATTGATAAAAAATAATAAAAAAATCAAATTTCCTATGGAGGAATGTGGGGCAGAAGGAGATTTGAAAAGTAGATGACTAGTCATATTGATCTAGTTACAGCTAAAGCCATTGCAAGCAATCTTTCAATACTGAATGGTGGTACTTTCCAGGATCAAGCTGAAAGTATCTTCCACTCTGAAATGAAGCATAATACATTATAATCTTTTTTAAGGGGTTATTTTAATATTTACTTTAAATGTTAGCACTCCCCCAGAATTTGAAGCCGCAACTTCTGGACTCAGAACCAAGGATTGTCCATTGTTTATTGACTTTCAAATTGTGATAGGTTTGTTAATTTCTAATAAATATTATTCACTACCTTGTTTTGCGGTGAGATAGAATAACATTCTTAATTCCATTTTTTTGAATGCATTTGATTAAATCCATGCCACTAGTTGCTGTTGAAAATCCTGAATTCGTTTCAACGAAGATCTTTTGTTTTCGCATAGACAATAAGTTACCATACCTTCCATGGAGAACCTATAGAAATGACAATTTTTTAATAACCCGGACTCCTGTAACATTATGACAAACTTAATAATATCAGTAACATTCGTTAACATTTAAATGATATTAATTAAATATAATTTTCGATGCTGTTCAAGTATGATTCCAGCATCAAAGTAATGCATAGTTAAATTTCATAAAAGAATATTCCGTAGAAAACCACAAAATAATAAATATTGTAGAAAATCATAACACCAATATTCACCGGTACTAATAATGTATTTATAAAAATTATAATTCTTTGTTTTATAATCTTACTCTGATTGAATTGAATAAACAAGTTCTAGTAAACATATTCATAGTTTGATTTTTATTAACTCTCTAACAAAATAAAACTTTTGTGATAACTTTAACTTTACAAAAAAGTTTCGGCTACCAAAAATAATCTGCTACTATCTTATCTCACTTATCTGTCAGGTGTCAACATAGATGTCAGTGTCAATGAAAACATACTTGTATTGTGTGTTGCCAGTAAAGATTTTTTCCCGTATTTATTCGTGTTTTATAAAGCGGGGTTTATATTTTGCATCCAAATAAAAAATCATGACAAGATCTGTATATATAAATCTCACTGGCTAAAATAATGTTAAAAATCAGAAACATTTATATTATCTAAGAAATATGATTAAAGATCCATCATTTTTCTAAAAAAAAAAAATTAAGTGAAACAGTTGTGATGCCTTAGACTTTTAAATATTTTAGGAAAAGGGGAAATTTTGGAAATCAATCTAGGCGTATTTCGAAAAAAGATTATAGTACAACGGCTAAAATGTTTGTGTTGTGGAAGAAAACTACTATTTTTTAGGGAAATTTAACATTTTCTTCGGGGAAAGATTACAAAAAGGCACTCTGACGACGTTTAAATGTTTTCTATTGCATTAATATACAAACATATATGTATATTTTTTTAAGGTGAAAATAGAGATACAGACAGTAATATCAAAACAATATACAATATCTGGAGAACTCGGCTGCATCCTAGCCATTTATCACTGATTAATGATTAAAAAATTAAATGGACAACAAATTTGATTATAGTAATTCGAGTCGGCAATCATGACACTGAGAAAATAAGGCTTTTTACAATAAAGAACTCCAGTGAAAAATATAATGGCTTTAAAAATATATAAGCATATAGATCAGCAAACGCCGATTCTGAATATATAACTTTTGTATATATAATTACTTAGAATTTATAAATCGTTATTTAAAAGTGAATAAAAAAATAATCTCATCAAAACACCTTGTTATGTTGGTATAATTGTATTTGATACATCTGGCGTCACGTGCGCATCCCGTTTTTGATTAGTATGGACATTTTAATTTTGTTTTATCTTTTAAATAAATATTTTTTTTAGCTTTGCGTAATTTTAACTTAATTTGGATGACATTAAGCTCTATAATTGTTGTTCAATATAAAAAAACTATTATTAATGAAATAAATTAGATTAAGTAAATGAAACACGTTGTTATAAACCACGAATATATTTTATTTTCACCGACCGGTTTCGCTTAACTCAAACTTCATTAGGGTAAATATAACTGACCATATAAGAACTGAGTTATTATATTTACCTTGATGAAGCTTGAGTTAAGCGAAACCGGTTGGTGAAAATAAAATATATTCGTGGTTTATAACAACGTGTTTCATTTACTTAATACAATGTCAAACCACAAAGTGATTGCTTCTTACGAAAATAGAAATAAATTAGAATATTCATGAGCAAACCAATTATCAATACGGATATTATGATAATGTTAATGCTCAATATTATTATTATTCTTTGAGTTAAAGATTCTTAAAAGGTGCATAATTTTATTACCTATGTTTAGTTATGGTATACCAGGAATTAAATATAAAATGATGTACAGTAAAGCTCATCCATGTTTTGACATTTGGCACTCTAACCTCAAAACTGATCAAAACCGACCTGCCATAGATTTGGAGCGTTTTGGCGGGCTTTAAAAAATTGAAAGTTCGAAAATTATTTTAACTATGAAATCTAACTTTAGAAAAAAAACGAAACATACTAGTATTTAAGTTTCAATGTCATTATTGATAAAATATATATATATATTTTGGACTAGAGTTTCTTATAATACAAAATATAGGGTTAGGATTGTGGGCAATAATTTATTATTCACCATTTCCCCACAAATTTTAATCATCTGGCTCGAATGAACCCAACCTTAGTTAAAGTATTTTCTTTAAAGGTAATAGGTTACCTGCAGTTAAATAATCAGTAAACTTCGATTTGATGTTTTATTATTCCAACGATTTATTTAATGAAGATTTAACATAACAATGAGCAGTTTGTCACAATATCTGAAATTCGTGAAAGTACCTACCCAATCTTTGTACACAGACGTCAGAAACAATCACAAAGTTCAAATAAATCTACCAAGTTCATCATACAGAAAATGCGAAGGTTTTGTGTTGATCAAACAATTTTATTGTGATTAAAATATTTTGTGTGGGTTTTTTATGAAGCATTTATAAATAATCGATTAAACGATATCTTGGCAAACACATTCCGTCTAAATTTTATCAATATAACACGTGGGATGACGGCCAATCAACGAATGAGTTGAGTTTTGTCATGGGTCGTCATAGAAACAAGTTTCACTGTTTGAAGTAGTGAGCTTGTTTTGAGTTTTCGGCATAAATTGCAGAGAATAAACTCACCATGAATGAAGGTAAATCACCACAAATTTATATATATTTAATTAATTTTGTCTTAGCGAATTTATGTTCTTGTTTTTCTCCAATTTATATATTTTTTTCCATCGCGTACAGGTTGTAATTTGGTGAACAAAACTAGTTTTCTTTTCATATGTTGAAACAATACCGTATTAAGAAGGTTAAGCAATAATATTGCCTTTTTTAGAATCTGGGTGGTTTGTTTTTGCACATTTATCTCGCCAGTTTCCAGATTGAATTTGCTGAAGTTAGTTGAATATTTTTCTTAGTTACCTGTGTTCTGTTTGTTCTTTTGTTTTGCATTGCTAAGATCCTGACTACGGTATTCGGCACTTCATCTTGGGTCTTCTGATGATTGTTAGAAAATCTGTCATTTCGTGGAATTGTGGGTAAAACTTGTAAAAAAGGCTTATTGACATTATTTCGATCGCACAACTAGTAAAATATGCAGTGTAGTTTTTTAATGTTAGAATTAAGTAGGTACCAACCTTTGTGGGAACTTCTCATGGCCCTGTTATTATCATTTATTTTCTTTAATTGATAAATTGGCTTCTTTCAAATTTTAATAGCTCAAAGGGGATTTTTTGTCCCATCAATTTAATTTTACTATTATTATTAATTTATTATTTTATTAAATCAATATTATCATCTGTTTATCGTGGGGTACCCCAGGTTACCTGACTCCACGATTTTCCCCATCATTATTGATTCATTTTACTAGAAGTATTGGTTTTATTTACTTTTTATAAGCATTCTCCCCGTCTTCATCTCCACACGTCTCTTCACCTGATAATCGCCTATTGGAGATGATCATTGCGATAATACGCTTTTGTCTGAATCTCATTTGAAGGGAAACAAATATTTAATACCCTTTACTTTAAAAAAAAATCATTCCGGGGTTACGAATAACCACCTGACAATAGTTGAATTCCTCCCATTATAATCATTATAAGCGGAAAAATGTTGCGTGTGCAATGATGGAGGACTTAGACCACATAGTTTGGTTATAACATAATTTTATGTTTTTCTTCAGGTATGTACCTATGTAAACATTATGCTTTTCTGTAGGAACAAAAAAAATCATTCCACATTATTGTTAGATACCTACCTACACGTAATTAAGGTTAAACTTAAAATTATTATGAAAATTCGCGATCACTGAATACAATAAAATACAATATTTTATTAAAACACTAACACATACATGCTGTGTGACATATTAGTGTAATGTATTTTTATAATTTTCTTGAAGGAATTGAGCATTATACCTAATAACAATTTATTCAATTTCATATTTTCCGTATGTAGGTACACCCGCCAACAAATAATTCATTTCAATATTTAAAAGCATTACGTGCTAAAAAGTGTTTCATCTTAAAATAAAACATTGAAATTAATGCCAGTCAAAAGCCCCCCCCCTTAAGTACTTAAAATATACGTTATTTTTTAAGATAATCTCTATTCAGATGTCTAGTTGAAAAGGTTATTATATGAAATTCACTTGATAGAAAAAAATCGCAAAGTTTGCTCCGAAAAATATAAATAACAAGTGCGGTTCTGTTATATGACATGTTATAGATATGAAAAAATTTCACAGCGTTTCTTTAAATGATACTTAAGTGAGTAGTCTGGAGTTCTGGAGATTTTTGTTCTATTCTAAATATGTCGTGTTTTATTTAAGAAAAATTAATGATCGCTTACACCCTAAGCTTTTTAATATTTGTTATAATGCATTTTCCGCCATATCCGGTGAAACGACAGGAGTCATAATTCCGCCGTTTCTGTGGTGTCTCTGATTCTGGAAGGAAAAAACATACAAATTGCACTATTGAATAGGGTCGCTTTTCGCCTTTGACTTCAATCCAAAACCTTAGTCGTTCCTTGAGAGTGGTTCGGAACAAGTGAATCCGGATTTGCGAACTCGGAATGAGTCCACCGTCTTCGGAATCGGATTCATTGGACTCGGTCCGGTCGGAACGACTCTCCTCTATGCCGCCGCCTGTCGTTGTGCATTGTTTTGTTTATTGTGCCGAAAATTTCAACTTCTATACAGTGTTTAAAGTAAATAATAACGTAGTTGATAACTTACTTAATATTAAGTTTTCCTCTTAAAAATACGCAAATATTGATATTTTAATGAATGTCATTCGCTTAATAACAGCTGACAGCTGTCATCCGAGAGAACCGGAACCGCAGTTAAGCAAGATGTCTTTAAGCCTAAGGAAAAGGATAAGGAATTTTCCTTAAAAAGAACCAGGGGCGCTATTCCCGTTCTTTTTAAGGAAGATTTCTTACGTTTTTCCTTAGGGTTAAAGACTTCTTGATTAACTGCGGAATTCCGGTGAGACATAGTAAAAAGATCCTAAATAGATTGTCAAGAGATTATTTGAAAACACAAATTGATGAAATATCTTCAAGTGACATAAGATTTTGAACTAAAACGTTTAAAAATAATTACATTATATTGTAATTCATTTTAATACATTTTTATTTTATTTTTAAATATCATAAATTAGTCTTATAACGAAGAATCACGTTTTATAAAAAGGTAGCTACTTCCAATAGATAGTAATGACCTTTTTTGTCTCTAGTTCTAAAAGTGACATTTGAATTTGTGCCGACGGAAGAGGTGGGTCATTCCACTCATTTTAAAAACTCGGTTCCAATTCTGAGTTTATCCACATGGACTCGATTCCTCGGACTCGGTCTTCGTTCCTTTCGGTCCGCATTGGTCCGCCGTTCCGGAATCAAAAATCGTTCATATTACACGAATGAATAGGGACGCCTTTCGTTTCTGACTCCAATCAAAAACCTTTGCCGTTCCTTGAGTGTGAGTTCGAAACGAGTGAATCTGGATTTGCGAACTCGGAGTGAGTCACTGCCTTCGGAATCGAATTCATTGGACTCGGCCGGTCGTATCGACTCTCTTCAAAGCTAGGCTTCACGCGAATTGTCAAAAATGTCAACATCTATATACTCGTAATGTTTACTAGCTGATTGTGTTTAAAGTAAATAATAACGTAATTGGTAACATATTAATGTTGAGTTTTTCTCTTCTTAAAACATCGCAAATATAGACATTTTTGATGAATGTCGCTCGCTGAATTTAGCTGACAGCTGTCGTCCTCGAGAATCGGAACTGCAGTTAAGTAAGAAGGCTTTAACCCTAAGGAAAAACGTAAGGAATCTTCCTTAAGGCCCCGCATTATTCTCCGAGAATTTAGATTTAGGCAAGAGGTCTGTCTAGCATCGGCTCTGAATCCCGACTGACCACTGTTGAAAGGCAGATATAATCATTCGAAAGATAGAAAGAGCGCGCCAGTGTGAAGAACGTTTAGAATAAATGGGCGTAGGTGACAATTCTAAAAATGTTAATAAAACAAGACATATTTAAGATAGATCAAAAATCTCAAGACGAATGTCTTAAGTAGCATCTTCAAAAATAAAAAATATTTTTTTAACTGCATAAAACCTCCAGTTTTTAAGACATACGAGTATTTGTAATATATCCATAGAAATTCTGTTTTGCAGAGCCTTAAAAAGAACGGGAATAGCGCCCCTGAATAGGTCTCCTGGTTTCTCGGGACCTGTTTTCAGGTGAATAATAATATACTACATAATATAATAAGTTAAATATGCATATAAATATTTAAGAGCCAAAATCCGTCATAATGGAGAACAGGGCTGATGAAAATATAGTCTTGCGTTCGAAGAAACGGAGGGAGGGGGGCCGCTGATGGAGAATATAGTCAGGTGGGTGATGGGACAAATAAGGTTGGGAATGTCTATTCTTAAGGTATTAATATCTCCTTTTCCAAAAAATGATTAGTTACCGCTCGGAGGGTATTGCTGGGTCTTAATGCTGTGTAAAAAATCTCGCCATTCCAAACGCCTGAGGACCTTCAATTACTCGACAAGTGCATATCAGTAATATGTGGTTAAGTGCTATGCCGTATTCCTCCTGATGCCTAAATTCTATGGAATTAAACTCGTCGTTGTAATCATTATCAATTCCGAGAAGTATTCTTCAAAGATTTGTTTAAAAGCCATTACATCCGCCTCTATTATTTTAATCATCGTAAAGAGCCTTGCATTGTTTTGAATTATTGTATTATATAAAACGCAAATGCGTCGAGCTTTAATTCGTCTCTTTCAATCAAATACAATTTGAAAACCACAAAACCATTGCATAACATTGATTAGTGATTAAATCACTTATATACCTAGCTTTTACAAATTTTGTTAATAATTAAGTTTTAGAGTGCCCTACCAGGTAAGTGTGTTTTCTGTATATGCACATAATAAGATTAACCCTAGCAAGTAGTATTTGTACAGCGCCCTTGAGGTGATTTTTCACAATAACGGCGCTATATAAATCGTCCAAGTATTATTATTTGTTTTTTTTTAATGCGTCTTTAAGTGGTTTTGATGCATATAATGTGGAACCAGTATATGACATACCTTTTTTTTTTCAAAATGCATATTGTAAGTGAGGAGCGGAAAAAATGAAAGAAAAAAAATCGCATTTACATTGGGCAAAAATACAAAAAAATATGTGTTGTTTTTTCATTTAATGATTTTCATGTTATAATATTTAAAACAATTAAAAGTCTGAATTTAAGTTATGCATTACAATTATAAAAACAGTTAACAACTAAATATTTTTGATAAACAATAATTATTAGCCTGAAACACTCATCCAAATTGAAAAAACCTTCCGAGAAAAGATAAATGTCGCCGACAGGACTCGAACCTGCACCCTTCTGATTGCCGGTCAGATGCTCAGATGTCAGACCGGCAATCAGAAGGGTGCAGGTTCGAGTCCTGTCGGCGACATTTACCTTTGCTCGGAAAGGTTTTTTTCAGTTTGGATGAGTGTTTCAGGCTAATAATTATTGTTTATAAAAATAATTGTTACCCTTTGCGCTATGCACAAAAATCTTGTCTTAAAAACTTTAGTTTATCAATTAATAAATATTTTTGAGTTTTCTACGAGTAAATTTTGCCTTTTATCAGTAAACATGTTTTTTAAAATCGATAAACTTTTCTCAACGTCTTCAACTTTCTGATAACAGGAACATATTTTAGTTTTAGAATATTTTTTATTTCCAAGTCGGGCACATTCACGTTATTTTCAAAGTCACAAACAAAAATGTACGAAATATAAAAAGAAAATTAAAAACCTGTATTATTTTCTGTCACTGAGTAAAATTTATTTCGAATAACCGACCCGATTACTCCACAGACTTTTTGCAATCCAGTTCCAAAATATTTATCAGAGCAACTAACTTTAATAAAGAAACAGATGTACTTTCTAAAATTAATAGTGTTGTAGATACTACAGAATAATTGATTTTTACAAATATTAAATGTTTCTTTAGCTCCGTATTTAATTTTAATTTCATCTCAATTGTTAGAATAAAATATAGCTGCGTCAAGCCATGTGCCCAACGATTTATAACGGGTTGTGGAGTCAATTGAAGATTTGTAAATTTGTCTTTGTGAAATTGAATGCTTGTTGGAGCTTTTAGAAATACTTTTTTATACAGTTAATAAGGTCATTTACCGCGCTCTGACGCATTCTTTTGTCCTGCCTCAACCATGTAAGGTGCCCCATTAGATAAAAACAAAATAAACTTTTCTGATGGGATAATATCAGGCAAGAAAAAAATTGTCAGTGAGTCTTGGACGAATCTTGTTATTATCAAATTATAAGTTGTTTCGACGCAAAACGATATGATTTCCCTGGATTCTCTTCGTCTAATATGCCAATTAATGCATGTGCGTTATATCTACCGCGCTCATCTGCTACGATGTAAACATAATTATCAACTACAGCATTTTTTAAAATATTAATTAATACTTATTTATACTCGTATATGAAATCGACGCTTCGCTTTCGCAAAGTAAACTCGTCGGGAATATTAAACTTGCAGTATTTCGTGAGAAAATGCTTTAAATTTGGATTGTGTAATTTTTTCAGAGGAATATTGCCCGCAACCATTGCTTTATATAAAATCACATTGAACTGCATTTGATCGTCATGGTCCGATTTTTCTTGAAAGCAAGTTTTTAGGGTTTGCTGTGATGCACTTCATTCCGATTTTAATTTGTTTGGATTATGCTTCGCGCTTTTAACATGCTGGTCCACAATAAACTTTTTGTCTGCGAGAATCTTTAATGGGATGGCAAATAAAACATTATTTTTTAATATGCACGTATCGGATGGTAACGAGAGTACGATGATTTAAAAAAATTGAAATTTTAGAGGCACCTTTAACAATTATTTGGGGTTTAACGGTGATTTAAAAAAAAAGTTTTACTCCGTCTACTTTGAAAATATAATAAAAATTAAAAATAAAAATAATAAAATAAAATATGCTAAAATAAGCACTGTGGTGGACTTTAAATTAAATTAAAAACCACCAATATACGTTGGAACACAAATTTGCCGTACGTAATTTAAAATATCGACCAGGAAAAACGTTTTTTTTAATGTTTTTTTTTTTTTTTTAATTTTATTTACGTAATCATATGAACGATAGATACGATAATTAAAAAAAAATACAGTAAACTCGCAAATAATTTTCTAAATTGCATCTAAAATTATGAAAATTGTTTTTTTTTCATGGCATATACTTCATAATTTAAAACAAAAATAAATAAAATATTTCTCATCCGTACTAGATATTTACTAAAACTTTAATTTTAAAAAAATATATCATTCAGTTTGGATGGGTATTTTGGCCTCAAATCCAAAATTAAGTTATGTATGAAACAGGCAGCCCAAGATTACTAACAATCAGTGGCGTGCATTACTATTTGACCAAGGGTAGGCCGTAGCTTTGTAGGTATTGATAATCACCATTCACCTTGAAACCCGGAACGTCTTAGATTTACAAGGTTTATTACAGGTAAAAAATATTAAAACTAAGGTACGTAGTAAAACACAATGCAGTTAGACCTTCTCATCATGTTGTTAATCGTTTATCAATTTTATTGCCGGTTAAATTATTCGCCAACGGGCTACCATGTTGATACGTTGATACGTCCGTTCTCGTTTGAGCGCAGTCAGTATTTGGATGGGTGACTGTTTGGGAACGCGGCGTGCCATTGGCCCTTTTTTTTACCCCCCACTCCTATATAATAATTATGATTAATTAATTTGTTGGAAAGTAATTTTGTATTATAATAAAAATTAATTTTTGTTTGCCTTATTATATTATGTATAATAAATTCGTGTTTTTCATTATCGACATTATTCGTATATTATTATAAATTTCGTTCCAAAGAATCGATCCGCTAATTTGCAAGTTGGAAGGATATTGGCTTTGAAATCGACGGTTCCTACGAACAATGTCGGATGTGTAAATTGGTAACTTTGCATAAGAGCTGTAGTAGTTGCAATAAAGTGTTTCTCCGATGAAATAAATAGGGTGTTTTGCAAAATATCAAAAACAACTCTATATTTCTTTATTTTATCTCAAAAATATCAAAAATTTAGACGTGAAACACATAAAAACGAAACTTTAAACAGCTCTAGTAAGAAGATACAATTTGCACATCCGACATTGTTCGTTGGGACCGTCGAAATATTTCCATAGATGTCAGTCACCATTGGCAAAAAACCGACAATTTATGAAAAAGTATAAAAACAGAGTTGCAATAATGATTACAAGGTTATTTCAATATGAACCTTTTTATGTACAAAAATTACCTGTAGATTAAAAATTGTAATTATTGTAATCCAGCGTTTGGAAACGAAAACAATCGATAAAGTGTGGCTGATTTATATAGGGTTCATTTTTGAGTGATTTGCGCTGCTTGTGCGATGTATCCCTTGAGATAGAGCTCCAAAAATACTATCTTGATGGAGATAGTTTTTTTTAAACATGAATGGAAGGAACAAGGTCAGGTTGCAACTGAAGAGATGAAAATAATTCATTTTATTATCATGACAAGATTATTACATAAAAAAAAACTCTTTAAAATTCATGGAAAAATTACATTTTTTAATTTTAATTTTTAATTTTTAGTTTTTTTTTACCTTCCATTTTCTTAGGGCAGGTACAGCTTTTCATCCTCTATGGACTGCACTCCACTGCTAACAATTAGCCCAGAATAGTGTTTTGCTCTGCCCCGGGGAGTAGTGTAAAAGTTCCCGGCGCCTTTTTGTAGCTAATGACTACTACAGCTGTAACAACTTTTAGTGACACTTTTGATGCCGCCATTGACTAAAAACCTGTGTGACCTTTCGACTCAAAGTCAGTGCCTAGACCATTGATGTACAATTACATCAATGGCGTAGACCAGTGGCCGGCAAACTTTTTCGCCAAAGAACCAAATATGTACATTACAAAGATTTAAAAAAAAAATGAGAGCCAAATCTGTTTATTAATTTAGTAAACCTTTATTACAATTTTAGAACTTCATTAAATTACGGGTACACTGAATAAAACTTCATTTCATACTTAATAATGATTTTATTTGTTAATAAAAAATAGTATGAAAGTAAGGTATCCATAAATTTATTTGGTGACAATGACTGACAAACACTTAATGCGAACAATGTCCTTGCATCTCCTCGGAAAGTTTGAGTATGTCAAGTTTGTGTGTTGTTGTTTTTAATTTTAGCCACGATTCCAGGTTCTCATCAATAAGACGATTTCCCAGTTTACTCTTGATAAAATTGTTCGCATGAATATGTAGAACCGAAAAGGAAAAGAACAGTAAACGCGAGTTTTTTCATCTGATCATAATTATCATAAGAGTCAGGAATACTATTCCAGGCGTTGAACATGATCATGTCTTCCTTCTCCAGAAAGGAGACCACTTGTGTTGTGGACTAAGTTCACATTTGTTCTTCTCCGGTATTTCCAAATTAACACAAATACGATCACATTTAGAACTACGTATTTGCTTGTTTTCTTTTTTTAAATTTTATTTTATTTTTTTTTTAAATCCAGCAATTGTATTTCAAAGTTACCAATGTCAATGCCAAAAGGAGAAAGTTGCAAATCTGCTATCGTAGCATTAAAGGGGTTTTCGACGATTGCTAAGGTCGCGCTGCTGTTTTTGAATGGTTGAAACCTGCATGAGAAATACTTCCCTCGTATTTCAAAATGTTGTTTTGAAATAGTGTTTGTCAATAAAGGAATTATTTTCTTGGCGATGCTTCAGCAGGCTTTGAAAGTGAAACAATGTTTCCCTTTCAAAATCTTGAGGAAAGGGGATAATTTGTTTTCAACTGAAATGACTTTTTCTAACATGGAAAAAGTGTGTTTCCTTTCCCACGTAGTTTGTGATATGATTAAGCTGATTTAAATGAGAGGTAAGGTCTATCATGAAACAAAAGTTTTGTATACACTGATCGTCTGTTAGTTCTGCATAGTGAACACCCTTCTCAAGGAGAAATGCTTTGATTTCTGGTAATAGTGATGCGAAACGTTTTAAAACGTTCCCTCTTGATAACCAACGTACCTGTTATAAAGCAGAAGATCAACGTACTCACTCCTCCATTTCAACTAAAAAATCTTTGAATTGGCGAGGATTAAGTGCTTTACCTAAAATGGAGTTGATAATCCTAATCACCAATTCCATAACCTTACAAATTTCTTCTGGAATTGTCTGCAGATAAAGCGCTTCTTGTTAAATGATTCAATGGTAAGCAAGTACCATATCTCGTGATTAAATTTTTGTTTCAAAATAGCAACAAACCCTCTTCTTACGCCGGTCATACTTTTGGCCCCGTTTGTTAAAATCGACACATTTTTATCAAGAGGAATACGATATTTATCCATAGACTCAATCACATCATTTGCGATATCCTCTCCACGTGTTTGACCTTTGAGTGGCAATAATCCTAAAAGTTCTTCTTTAGGATTTGTATGAGAAATAAATTTTACGAAAAGCGAATCTTGCGCTGTATCATTTATGTCACAAGACTCGTCGACTGCTATTGATAAAGCCGAAACCAATTACAGATATTCGATTTGCAGGATGGTTATGTTCGAAGACATTTTAATTGTTCTATTTTTCATTGTTTTGGCAGACAATGGTAACTCTTTATTTTTTTTTAGAATATCTGCCTTATTCACAAAATCCCGAAATAGCTCTTTAGATGCATTTTTAAAACAACATTTATGTATTCACCGTATGTATACGATTTTTCTCTCTTAGTAATCACTTGACTAACAACAAAACTTGCCATATTAATATCGTTAGAAGATTGCATCCAGTTATTAAATACAGAAGTTGATGTCTTTTGATTCTTATGAAGTTCCTCAACTGCTTTCATTCCTTGCATAACCGACAGGATATTTAGTGCTAAATGACGCGTGTTCAACTGTAAAGTGTCTCCAAATTTGACTTATTGTTATGCGCGAATTGTTCCTACAAATGAGACATGTCGGATGGTCATTTAAATTTCGAATAAACGCGTCTCGGTCCACTCAATTCTAAATTCACGGTTTTCATCTTCCGTTGTTCTTTGCTTCTTTTTGGTAGACATACGGCACCTATAAAAATATTCCAAATTATATTGATACAAGTCGTAAGTACGGGGAACACCGAGCTATCCTAATCCCTAAAACAGTACCCGAGGTCTGTCTACCTGCGGCTAATGTACAAACGCCCGCTTAAAATTTCGGGAATTTTGCAGTCGCCAGAAAAAGCGAGCAGGTAAGGGGATTAACTTGGTCAGCAACAACGAACCAATCACAAGTCACCCAGTTACAGAACGGATAGTCCGAAGAAACCCGACGTCATGTTCGGACATTATAAAAACGAGTCAGTGGAGACCGTCCGGTCAGTTTTCGTAGTCGAGACTTCCTTCTCCTACAAAGCAAGCGGGTCGCTTGCCTCCTCAGCTTGAGACGCTGCGGGAAGAAATACCAACCGACTCGGCAGGAACCGCTGAACCCCAACGCCCACCGTTCGAGTGCAGTCGAGTGCCTTTCGCCTCTTGCCCTCCGGCGCCGTGATCCCATCAAGGCGCATACACACAGCCCTAGGAATCACCACCAAACAGCAGTCGAGCGCCTCTGGCCTCTTGCTGATCATCCTCTTGAACCGTCTGAAACCGGTCGTCAAGCGGAAGCCGAACCGCGTGTCCGCCCGGCACCAAAACCTCCCCCTACAGGAACTACCGCCTGCTCTCCGAGACTTCCAACACCAACATCGAGACGACTGGTAATCTCCCCAGTGGACCGTGTGTAGATTACCCGTAGAAACAGTTCGTGTGATTAAGTGAAACCCACAATACCTGCCAGTTAAGAATGTCTTTTAAATTGTGAATTAATAAAAAACTCGACACTCAACTAAGTTACCTGTTTTCTACTGAACTCCAATGACCCCATTATGTCAATATTTTTTTCAAAAGCCACCAATACAAATTATTGTCATTTTTAAATTGATGTCAAAAATACCTGTTAGATGTGGGGCTGGATGGAGAATACAACAAAGTTATTCTTCAGGAAGGTACTTTTGCGATTACAAACACAATAAGCTCCGACCACTGTAGACAAGACTGTTCGAGGATATTTGTGCCAGAGCCGCACTTTGTCGACCACTGATGTAAACCATTACGCGACGGAGGTCGAAAGACTATGTTTTTATGCATTTATAATAAGTACTAGATTATTATTTGTCGATAGGTAAAGGTGGAAGCCGCCCTTATACGAACCTAGCCATATAAATAATATATTCAAGGTAATTAATTCTGATTTATAAAAGCTGTGTCGTTTTATGGAAAAATGGAAATTAAAAGCCATTTATAATTTAATTTAACACATTTAATTATTTCTGAGGTATGCGTTTTCAAGGGTATGCGAGGCTAATGAAGGAAACACCGGACTCAAAATGCCAAAGACTTACAGAAAATAGTAGTGGGCACGTTCACAGAACACTAATTACTAGAGATTAGAAGGGGAAGAAACCTTAGAGTAACAATAATACCTATTGTAATATAGAATATATTGTTTCTCTAAGGAAGAAACCTAAATAAGGAAGGCGAGGGGCGAGCCTATGCGGGTCACTGTCATTTGATTTGCCAATAAATGCATCCAGACAGTCTCCAGGCAACCAACCCGCATTGGACCGAAAAGCATAGTATTACACTCTTCAAAAAGCAAATTTGCTAATGATCAACTCGTCCTTTTTACAATTTTGCGGAATTTATGGCAAATCCCTTTTTTTTCCATAGTTATGGTAACATTTTCCAAGCTAACCCAAGCAGCCAATAAGTAAAACAGTAAATAAAGGGTCGGCTTGTTTACAAAAACCGAATATTTTATTGGAGTATTTGGATTGACCCCTTTTACAAATGTTTTGAATTTACTTACCACAGTCAAAATCTCGTGAAACAAACATGGACAGCAGCTATTCCGCCCATCACTAAAACTGTATGATATACAATACATAATTGATAAGTAAAATAAAATTAAAATACTTTTATTTGTGGAATGTGATGCGATAGTATTAATTATTCTCTTTACCAATTTTATTTTTACAAGTATTGAATGCGCAGAAAAGCATAATTATTGTTTTATTTCTTAAAATCTTCAACGCTCGCCGCCAGTCAATACAAGAATGTATTCAATAAATGCGTGAACCCGCCTGATACCTAATTTATGTTGTCACGTGGTTGCCTCCAGCCGTCGAAATTGTCAAATTTGGCTATTATGGCACGTCTATTCATCCGAACGTCAGTGGGCACGATGAAATATTTTGATAATCAAATGAAGTTTTGAAGTGATCGTTATTTTTTTATGATATTTAATTATTTGTGGTATTTTACCCCCTCGGTAACCAAAACATCAACAATGGGAACAAAATTATTCAGAACATGCTGACTTTTAATTCATTTGTGTCAGACGTGTGGCACACAAACGACTGTAGAGGGCGGCTGATCGAGATCTGCGAAGAGGGCTGGAGGGGAGGGAAACACGACCTGTCGTTCCCTTTGCAAGGAGGAACGACGACGACTTGTAAACCTTGCGAAATAACGATAATTGTACAAAATCCCTTTGCAAAAAAACACACTTTTGTGCAAAGCTCAAGTGCTGCTCTGCGGGCCTTGTCCGTGGTGATCTGAGTCCAGTGAGTTGGTAGTCCGGGGGGTGGTCCAAGGGTCAGCGGTAGTCAGGGTAGAAAGAAGGCAAGTTGGTTTGAAGTAGAGCGGTCGGGGAAGCAGAGGTGGTGTCGGTTGAAGCGTCGCTGGCTGACTGCCGAATTCGCCTTTTCGGCCTCTATATTACTGCCAACAAGGCGCTGCGCCTCTACTAAGTTGGCCTCTCACGGCGCCATCTACACATGGGTCTGCGTCGAGCAGCGCCTTGAAAGTTCATCCGACATCACCCGTCTCCCTCGCACCACGTCATCTCGCTCTGTCAGTTTATTCGTCATTCGTTTCTTGGGCGGTCGATGAGAATACGCTCGTCACAGACCGCCTGTTACATACATAAATAAATCGGAAATCGGGTGCGTTTGCGGACGGTGAAGCAACATTTATTTTCCATACGACCCGATTCCCTCACAAATTAGAACAT
This sequence comes from Halesus radiatus, assembly GCA_022606495.2. NCBI lineage: Eukaryota > Metazoa > Arthropoda > Insecta > Trichoptera > Limnephilidae > Halesus > Halesus radiatus. The sequence continues at coordinate 51,372 of JAHDVE020011813.1, forward strand.
AATATCTCATAGCTTGCACAAATGTTTGACTAGTGGAGCCGGACCAGTCAGGAAATTCAGATATTTATTTTGCACTGATTCCGGCCCCATACAAGTGCCGACAATATATACAAAAATATTCTTATAAACTAGACACAATATTATCACTCACAATGCAATTATACAATTAAACTAAAGAGGCGGTAAGGCGTCCGGCACATCATTTGAATGATTTTTTTTAAACATTTCGAGTGAGAACAAAGGTACTTAGGTATCGATACATTTATATAATATTATCTCGATTATGCCCATCTCTACTAAAAATAATTTTTGTAGAACGATCTTCTGTATTGATATGTTTTCTGCCTAGGTACGCAATAAAATACAACATTGCGATTATGATAGGTGTATCAAGGCGGAATCTCTCGATCCGGTTCGTAAGGATATTTGAATTTGTAATCTTTGTAAAGTTCACCAATAGATCCACTATATAGAATATTCCCGACTAGCTCTATCTCAGAGCATTTTTTGTCAGTTCGTTGATAGACAATTTGAGAAATCACCGCTTCCAGCAAACATAAATCAAAACACCTACATATAAGTAGATTCAGGAAATAGGGAATTCAAATAAAAACAATTCTCTTTTGCTATAAATAATACCTTGCATATATTTGGGGATAGCTTGAGTTTAATGCTCTATGGAAAGCTTTAACCTTTCTGTGGACGCCTTTAGATCTTTAGGGGTAGAATGAAATGATGACTGATTTTAGTTTATTTCTGTTTTATGAAAAAGGAAGGGAAATAAATAAGTAAAATTTGAAACGATACCGGTTGTTTTGGGCTCAGGATCGGACGGCTGGGTGGCTCGGCTCTCGGAACTAAAGGGGGCTCTCGACTCTTTGTCTGAGCCCCCCTACCCCCTTAGTGTTGCCCCTCGCGTCTTTCAACGAGCGGCTAGAATTACGCTAGGCCCAAATGCCAAAAGTAGTTTCCTGCTTTAAAGTGATTCCGGGGTAGTTTGTTAATCTTAGTTGTTAGGGACTTGCTTCATAACATAGGCTAGTCCGATAAAAAGAATTATCTAAACTCTCTTATTAATCTGATAAAAGATTCAGAAAACTTTTTTTATAGCTCTGATAAAATTGACATGTTGGAACTCTCGAGAACCCTATTCTGAGTCAAAACCACCACGGTGGCATAACTAGTGGCGCTACACTGGAGCTGCCTACAGAGTTATACAGTTTAGGGTGCTACCAGACTACCACCAGTTACCGGCCGGGTTGCTTAGGCCGGTGCTGATTTGTATGGCAATCTTTCTTCCATGATGGCAATATACGCAGGGTGGCACACCCATAATGGCACCGGTCCGGGACCGTCCCGGCAGTGTATTTCCGTTTACGTGTTCAGTTGGCGACCATGTCATCCCGAAATCAGTACGGGTTTGTTGTATAATACCCAGACAATCTGCGGAAACATGATATATCTAGACATCGGATTATATGCATTTTCATATTTCAGCTAACTAGACTATGACGCTCATGGTGATTATATTCTCAACTTAATTATCGGATAATTATCTGTAATTTTAACATAAACAAATTGAATATCCATAGTTGTAGTCAGTTAAAATATCTATGGCGAAAACCGCCCGGCAGCCGGTGGATGTGTGTCACCTCGTTGAAATAACCGGCCGGTTGCCGTCCGGCATCAGTCTGCCAGCACGCTTACTGGTTGGCACGCGCCGATCCCGGTGTTGGCCACCAAATTGTGACAACACTGAGCCGACACCAGATGAAGGATTTGATTTTTGATATGAATGGTATATTTATTAGAGTTCCTATATAATATTTATTTCCAGACCTGTAAAATAAGTCAATAGATGTCTCATATGAATAAAAATCGGGTAGGTATATCCGAGACTCTATTCAGATTGCAATTGTGTTCGGGTAGAACTTTGCGATCATAATAAGGATAGCAGCCAATAATATGGGATTTAAAAATGGAGGATAATATTAACAAGTCTTGAACTGGAAGTATGATATCAGTGTAGATGGCGTAAATTGAACTGGTCTCATTAGCTAAGTTGGTTAAGCGGTTACCCCGGATAGGTAGAGGTCCTGGGTTCGAGTCCCAGATGCGACTGAAATCTTTTTATTTTCTGTTGTTTTTTCGGTTTCGTGGTTCATTTGGGATGTTAATATTATCTTCTTCGATGATAAAATATTTTTGTTGGGTAATCGTACAGGCAATAGGTGTATACCAGACGTGACTATCAAAGTTTGTAATACCCTCCATTTGCATAAACATCAACCAGTACATAACTCAGTAGGTGGTACGACTAGATACGAAATCAACTACTGAGTTCGTGCAGTTTCGAACGAGAGACGACTCGATACGTTCTCGATCAAGCTGGCATGTAGTACTGTCAGGCTCATAACAGACGACCTGACCACAAACGAGAGAGAGAGAGAGAAGCGACTAGATACGCGTCTCTGTCTTGTTTGTTTGTCTGCACAAATAATTAATTGTGCAACGCCCGACTTTAATTTTAACCTGATAGAAGCGACTAGATACGCATCCCTATCTTGTTATGTTTGCACAAAAGAGGATTTGTGCAAACGCCCCATTTCAGTACATATTGGCTTTCGACAAGCGTAGTTCCGGGGTTTTCGAAGAAGTGATGATGACAGTGCACGTCATCGTTTTCTTTTTCCTACGCCCCTGAACCTCGTTTTCGTCCCGAGACGCTACTGGGTGCTAACGGGACATTTCTCCGACCCCCGCCACCCCTACGGTCGCTCCCGGCGACGGTCCCGAAACAGAGCGGGCTCTCATTGGTCGAGCCCCTCTGATCCACAAAAAACCTTTCAAAATATTGTTCTACCAAAATTGTCTGTCTTTGTGAGCGATTCCTGCGGCCGCGGTGACTGATCTAAATAAACAATCTTTTCTGATCTGTTCATTAGCGCCCGCGTAATCGAGTAAACTTACTTATTTTATGTTTGTACAATGCATTTTTTTGTAATCTGACGGCAAAGTATTACCTGTCCTACTTTGACCCCCATGACATACTTTGTAATAATTTTGGTTGCTTTAATAAAAAATAGGTGAAGATTGCAATAGGCTCAATTCAAGCAGAAGGTCGTGATTGACATCCTAATTTTTTGATCAAGTCGATCCAAGGTTGACAGAGTCTACGGCAGCTCGCGAAATATTCACGAGTTCAAACTGCCCGATTCGCCGCACGGTATCGCACCGAAGTACTTGAACGACGAGTGCATTTCTAAAATGGAGAGTATTCTCACGGATTCAACACGCCTTCTACCTACTTCGCCTGCATCTTCACCCGGCCTGAAAACCGACCGTGACTTTCTCTTCACCCTCACCACCTCCTTGCAAGAAATCGTTTGCCTTTTTCAAGGCATTTCTCCCTTCCTTCCTACCCTGCTCTGAAGCGTCGAAGTGGCCAGCCTGATCTTCTTCTTCTAAAACGTGCGCAAGAGTTTACAGATCTTGTCCCGTACATGGTCCTTCTTGAGCCAGGATCTACTTCACGCCTTCACGACTACTAGTGACGTCTTCTCGCCTTCACGCCTTCAGTGACGTCTGCACGCCTTCTCGCCTTCTCGCCTTCAGTGACGTCTGCACGCCTTCTCGCCTTCAGTGACGTCTGCACGCCTTCTCGCCTTCAGTGACGTCTGCACGCCTTCTCGACTTCAGTGACGTCTGCACGCCTTCTCGACTACAAGCGACGTCTGTACGTCTTCGTGCCTTGTACGTGCCGAGATGCCTGCACGTCGCAGCCGTCGAGGGGCCTCGAGCTCGGAGTCTCAGCCCGAGTCCACCGCTGTGCCCGCCGCTGTGCCCGCTGCTGTGCTCGCCGCCGCGCCCGCCGCTGCGATCGCCGCCGCGCCGCCTGCCGCCGCGTGGCTTGCTGCCGGGCCGTCTGTCGCTGCCCCACCTGCCCCTGCGCCCGCCCCTGCGCCCGACGCTGCTCCCGCCGGTGCGCTCGGCGCTGCGCTCGGCGCTGCGCTCGGCCCTGCGCCCGGCCCTGCGCTCGGCGCTGCGCTCGGACCTGCGCTCGGCGCTGCGCTCGGACCTGCGCTCGGCGCTGCGCTCGGCGCTGCACTTGGCGCTGCGCCCACACCCACCACTGCGCAGTCCTCCGATGCTGGGAACAACTCCTCCACCACAGAGGACACCGTGAGGCAGCTACAACGGGAGATGCGCGCCTTGAGGGAGCAGCACGCCAAGCAGCTTGCCGCGCTATTGTCGGCCATGCAGCCCGCCAAGCAGGACGGACCCGCAGTTGTGCAGCCAATCCCCGAGCCGGTACGAGCACAGATGACCGACGCAGAGGCGCATGCTGTGCGTGCCCCGGCTGAGGGGTACCCCCTCCCCGCTGCAGCGTTCGGCCCCGCTGTGCTCCCTTGCCCCGCAGCGCCGGCCGGACGCTACGCCGAGCCACTGCCGTTTGCCGAGCCGCTGCCGTACGCCGAGCCACGAGCCCGCGCACTCTACGCGCAGCCCTATGCAGAGCCGTCTACCTCGCAGTTGCACGCGGGGTCCCAGCCCGTCAACATCGGGCACCTGCATCCCAGCTACTCGCCGCTGTTCCCGCCCCAGCCTACCGCCGACGAGACTGCCCGGCATACCAGAGAGTGGGTCCAGCAGGGCGAGGACCCTACCGTGGCACGGATCGGCGCTATGATTGCCGAGGCGATCCGATCGACACGCGTACCAGAGAGCCCCCGCCCGTCCGTCGAGGAGGATGTCCGGATGACTGCCCTCATTGCTCGACAATCTACAGCCAAGGACCTCCCCACGTTCTCCGGGGACCCCCTCGAGTGGCCTGCCTGGATAGCGCAGTACCACCAGTCGACCAACACCTGCAGGCTGACACCCAGCGAGAACCTCATCAGACTGCAGCGCGCGCTGAAGGGCAGGGCCCGGGAGGCTGTCTACTCCCTCCTGCTGGATCCCGAACAGGTCCCAGAGATCCTGGCCACCCTCGAGACGCGGTACGGTGGCTCAGGATCCATCGCCAACCTTATGCTAAATAAGGTGAAGAAGCTGCCGCACCTGTCAGCGGAAGCTTCACTCGAGGAGATCGCCGACTTCTCTGGGACGGTCCAGAACTTGGTGGCCTCCCTGCGAGACTTGAGGACGGAGGGCTACCTCACCAACCCCGCCCTACTAGCCGACGTCACCGCCAAGATGCCCTGCACCCTGAGGATGTCTTGGCTGCTCGAGTTGCGCCAGCTAGGCCAATCCACCCCGGCCACACTACTGCAGCTCTCAATGTTCCTGCGAAGCGTCGCGAAAGTGATCCCGATTAGCGGCATGCTCGACCCAGTTCGACCGAATCGAGGGCGCCGCGAACAAGTGTTAGTGAACGCGGCGGCCGCGCCCCCGACGAGCGCGGCTACGCCCGGACCCAGGAAGCGTGCCGCGACCGACTCTGCCCACCGGTCTTCAGCCGGGAAAAGGGCGACAGTGCGAAGTGACAATTGTGCGCAGTGCAATAAGTTCCACGCCATTCGGGATTGTGCGGTATTCGCCGGGAAATCTGTCGCCCTCCGCTGGGAGACCGTGCGCGCAAGCAACCTGTGCCGAAAGTGCCTCGGTCGACACCACTCGAGGGAGTGTAAAGTGAAAGTGTGGTGCGGGGTGGGGGAGTGCCGGCATCCCCACCATCGGTTGCTCCATGAAGTGCGAAAAACGGAGCCGGTTGTGGGTGAAGTAAACTTATGACGCCGAAATACAGACGATAGCGTACTGCTGAAAATTGTGCCGGTTGTGCTTCGCGGGCCCGCAGGGAGTGAAGTGTCAGTGTTCGCGCTGTTAGATGAAGGCTCTACCGTGACCCTTGTAGACGCCGAGATCGCGATGTTGACCGGTGCAAGCGGTCCGGTCCGTGCCGTACGGCTTCACGGAGCGAAGGGCATGTGCACCTCCGACGCCCGCTCCCGACGTGTGAAGCTGACCATCAGAGGCGCAGGGTTGAACACGACCTTCTCCATCACCGCGAGCACCATAGCCGAGCTGAACCTGCCGGAGCAGCAAGTGCCAGGACGACGCATCACCCCGAAGCTCTTGATCGGGCAAGACAACGCCCACCTGATTGTATCAAGAGAGGTCCGTGAGGACAACACTACGCGAATAGTGTCGCGGACCGCTTTAGGGTGGATCGCTCACGGGGGAACAAACCCTGGCGCTGACGACCCAGCCACTACTCTGGCCCTGCAAGCAGAGACCGCCGCGGACGCCCGCTTGAGGGAGTTGGTGAGGACAAACTTCGCCATCGACTCTCTCGGCGTTACATCAGCAGCTCGGGTCAACGCACAAGACGCAAGAGCACTAGCGATGATGGGAGAGACCACCCGCCCCCTCGCTACCGGGAGGTGGGAATCCGGACTCCTGTGGAAAGACCCGACAACCGTGCTACCCGACAACCGGCAGTGCGCACTGAAGCGGCTACAATCTCTCGACAAGAAGCTGGCGGCGGACCCCACCCTGGCGGCCGCGTACGCCGACAAGATGTCACAACTTGTCGCCAAAGGCTACGCCAGGAAGCTTTCAACCCACGAGGCATCATTACCTGCCCCGCGAAAGTGGTACCTTCCTCACTTCGCGGTGACAAATCCCAACAAACCGGGGAAAATCAGAATCGTCTTTGATGCCGCCAGCCGATGCCGAGGGACGTCTCTGAATGACCAGCTGATGACCGGCCCTGACTTGCTGTCCTCACTCCTGGGGAACCTCCTTCGCTTCCGAGAGGGAAATGTGGCCATCGCTGCAGATATACAAGAGATGTTTCTGCGCATCCACATCAGGAGAGAGGACCAACCCTCCCAGCTGTACCTCTGGAGGTCGCCTGGCACACGGGACCCAGAGACGTACCAGTTGACATCTATGATGTTCGGGGCGACATGTTCCCCCAGCAGTGCCCAGTACGTGCGAGACAGAGTGGCCGGGCACTACGAAACCGAGCACCCCGCCGCCGCAGCAGCCGTTCGTTCCAAATTCTATATGGACGACTATTTGGACGCCGTGGATAACGTACACGAGGCTGCCGCACTGGTCCAGAGCGTGAAGGCCCTCCTTGCAAAGGGAGGGTTCAACCTGACCAACTGGGCCTCCAACAGCCCGGCCGCTATAGCACGGATTCTCCCCGGTGAACGAGCAACCGCCGCAGTGCAGATCAACAGCGGAACCACGGGGACGGAGCGCGTACTGGGACTGATCTGGGACCCGTCGACTGACCGATTTCTTTACACCTTTCTCGACGCGGTCAGCCCCCAAGAAGCCCCACGGCCTACGAAGAGGCAGCTCCTATCCATCATCATGAAAATCTTTGACCCGGTGGGTTTCGTCGCCTGCCTCACTATACGGTCGAAGATTTTACTACAAGCCGTGTGGCGCTCGAGCATCAGCTGGGACGACCCCATCGCCCCTGAGCATGCCGAGCGATGTAGGGACTGGATGAGTCTGCTGAGGGAAAGCAGCGTGTCCATCCCGAGACGGTCACTCCGACACAAGCTGAGCAACGTTACACTGCACCTCTTCAGTGACGCGTCCGAGCAAGCCTGCTGCGCCGTCGCCTATTTCGTTGAGGAAGTGCAAGGCGCGCCGCGAGCCACCTTCATCGCAAGCAAGTGCAAGGTGGCGCCACTCAAACCGCTATCAATTCCCCGCCTCGAGCTGCAGGCCGCGCTCATGGCGGCTAGACTGGCCAAGACTATTAAATCTGAAAGTCAGGCACGAATATGCAGAACCGTCTTCTGGACCGACTCGACCACTGTGCTGTGTTGGCTACGCACCGACCCACGGACATACTCCGCCTTTGTGGCGAATCGGTTGGGCGAGATCGACGAACTCACCAACATAGCTGACTGGAGGTGGGTTCCAACCAAACAAAACCCCGCTGACATCGGCACCCGAGACTTGGCACTACCCGACCTGTCCCTGCAAGGAGAATGGTTCGGCGGACCTGCTTTCATCACGAAACCCGACGAGGACTGGCCCGAAGGCGCAGGCCCTGCCCGCTATCGAGAGGTTTTCCTCATGGTACCGCCTCATCCGCGCCACAGCATGGATACTGCGCTTCATAAGGCGTTGCCGGATGGGGTCGGGCCGACCTACCGAAGGCCCGCTACGGGCCGAGGAGCTCAAGGAGGCTGAACGCAGATGGGTGATCAGGTCCCAAGAGAATGCCTTCACCCCCGATCTTCACAACATACAGCACGGCCAGGCGCTGCCCGCCGCTAGCCGCCTAAACAGCCTGACGCCTTTCCTCGGCCCAGACGGAGTCATGCGGATGCGCTCCCGTTTGCAAGCAGTAACCGGAGCCACGAGCATAGCCAAGACTCCGATCATCCTAGATGGCGATGACCTTATACTCGGCTGCTGATCCGACACTACCACCAGAAGGCGGACCACCCGAGCACCGAGAAGACCATCGCAGAGGTACGGGGCAGCTTCTTCATACTGCGGCTACGTACCACTAGCAGGAAGATCGCCCACGACTGCCCAACGTGCCGAATGCGGAAGAGCAAGCCCATCCCACCCATTATGGGAGCGCTCCCAGAAGCTCGCCTGACGCACCATGTCCGCCCGTTCACACACTGCGGACTGGACTACTTCGGCCCTATGGAGGTCACGATTGGCAGACGCCGAGAAAAGCGCTACGGGGCCATATTTACATGCCTCTCCACTCGCGCCATACACCTAGAACTGGCTGCGTCGCTGAGTGCTGACTCGGCCATCATGGCCCTGCAACGGATGGCGGCCCGCCGAGGACAACCAGCAGTGATGTACTCCGACAACGGTACCAACTTTCATGGAGCAAACAATGAAATCCGAGATGCCGTGGAGTCGCTCAGCCAGGACGCAAGGATGCAGGATACCCTAGCCATACAGGGTATCGAGTGGCGCTTTACCCCACCTCTGAGTCCCCATATGGGGGGAGCCTGGGAAAGGCTAGTACGTTCAGTGAAGCGAGCCCTAGGAGCTACACTGAAAGAAAGAGCCCCGAGAGAGGAGACACTTCTTACGGCGCTTGCAGAAGCCGAGTTCGTGGTCAACAACCGGCCCCTGACCCACGTCTCGGTTGATCCGAGAGACGAGGAGCCCTTGACCCCCAACCACTTTCTAATGGGGTCAGCGGGAAAACGCCCTCACCTGTCACTATATGACAAAAAGGAGGAGGAGGTATGCCTCCGCCGCCAGTGGCGCATAAGCCAACAGCTGGCAGACATGTTCTGGAGGCGGTGGCTTCGTGAATACCTCCCCACCATGGCCGCCCGGCAGAAATGGCACCACCGGGCCGACCCCATCAAAGAGCACGACTTGGTGGTCATCATGGACCCCGCTCTACCCCGAAACCGCTGGCCACGCGGACGTGTAATCGAAGCTAAGCCCGCCGCTGACGGACAAGTAAGAATTGTCCGCATACAAACAGCCACCGGCATCTACGTGCGCCCAGCGGTCAAAGTCGCGGTCATACTCCCGGCACCGACGCTCGCACCAGCTTCATCACCCGCATCAGCTTCAACACCCGCATCACCCGCATCCGCTGCAACACCCGCATCCGCTGCAACACCCGCATCCGCTGCAACACCCGCATCCGCTGCGACACCCGCATCCGCTGCAACACCCGCATCCGCTGCGACACCCGCATCCGCTGCAACACCCGCATCCGCTGCAACACCCGCATCCGCTGCGACACCCGCATCCGCTGCGACACCCGCATCCGCTGCACCACCAGTACCAGCTTTGACGCCCGCACCGACCCACGCCAGCCCAAGGGTGCCGATGAGGACCGCCCTCCGACGGCCCAGAGGGACGGGCCGGCGAGGTCACCGCCGGAGTACACGTCTTCACAGCTAGGCACAGACGTTACTGCACCGAGGGGAGAATATACCAGACGTGACTATCAAAGTTTGTAATACCCTCCATTTGCATAACATCAACCAGTACATAACTCAGTAGGTGGTACGACTAGATACGAAATCAACTACTGAGTTCGTGCAGTTTCGAACGAGAGACGACTCGATACGTTCTCGATCAAGCTGGCATGTAGTACTGTCAGGCTCATAACAGACGACCTGACCACAAACGAGTGAGAGAGAGAGAAGCGACTAGATACGCGTCTCTGTCTTGTTTGTTTGTCTGCACAAATAATTAATTGTGCAACGCCCGACTTTAATTTTAACCTGATAGAAGCGACTAGATACGCATCCCTATCTTGTTATGTTTGCACAAAAAGAGGATTTGTGCAAACGCCCCATTTCAGTACATATTGGCTTTCGACAAGCGTAGTTCCGGGGTTTTCGAGGAAGTGATGATGACAGTGCACGTCATCGTTTTCTTTTTCCTACGCCCCTGAACCTCGTTTTCGTCCCGAGACGCGACTGGGTGCTAACGGGACATTTCTCCGACCCCCGCCACCCCTACGGTCGCTCCCGGCGACGGTCCCGAAACAGAGCGGGCTCTCATTGGTCGAGCCCCTCTGATCCACAAAAAACCTTTCAAAATTATTGTTCTACCAAAATTGTCTGTCTTTGTGAGCGATTCCTGCGGCCGCGGTGACTGATCTAAATAAACAATCTTTTCTGATCTGTTCATTAGCGCCCGCGTAATCGAGTAAACTTACTTATTTTATGTTTGTACAATGCATTTTTTTGTAATCTGACGGCAAAGTATTACCTGTCCTACTTTGACCCCCATGACATACTTTGTAAAAATTTTGGTTTCTTTAATAAAAAAAGGTGAAGATTGCAATAGGCTCAATTCAAGCAGAAGGTCGTGGTTCACATCCTAATTTTTTGATCAAGTCGATCCAAGATTGACAGAATCTACGGCAGCTCGCAGAATATTCACGAGTATCGCACCGAAGTACTTGAACGACGAGTACAATTCTAAAAATCAGAGTATTCTCACGGATTCAACACTCCTTCTACCTACTTCGCCTGCATCTTCACCCGGCCTGAAAACCGACCGTGACTTTCTCTTCACCCTCACCACCTCCTTGCAAGAAATCGTTTGCCTTTTTCAAGGCATTTCTCCCTTCCTTCCTACCCTGCTCTGAAGCGTCGAAGTGGCCAGCCTGATCTTCTTCTTCTAAAACGTGCGCAAGAGTTTACAGATCTTGTCCCGTACAAGGTGGTTACGATAACCTTAAAGATTGTTGCAATCGGCGGTTACGATGCATCGTAATCATAAAAGTTGCAGGACTACAGTTATCATGCATATCGTATTTATATTTTACCATGGCGTCTTGTGCATCATAGTGGAAATGTCGTTGTGCGCTGAATTTAGTTTTATTGGCCTAGAAATTCCGGTAAGAAAAGCTGTGCAATTTTCATGACGCCAGAGCTCTACGGTCCATTGAGACAAACTAACAGGTTTTTTTTGCTTTATATTACAGAATCCTTTTCCATAATGCAGGTCACCGAGTATTCTTACGCCGTATATCTCGATGAAGGCAACTAACAATGCAGATAACCGAGTATTCTTACTCTACACACCTTGATAAAAGCAAGTTTCAATGCAAATCACCGCGTATTCTTACGCGGGTATATCTTGATGAAGGCAACTATCAATGCTAATGTAATTTCAGTTGCTCTTTAATCTCGCTAATAGAGAATTTTACTTTCGACAATTTGCTCTCTGGTAGGCCTGACAAGATAAGCCGAATGATGCCATTACTAAAAATTACCGAAATTCCGGCATATAATGAATGTTTCTAGCAGAACTTCGTAGTATTAAATAATATTGAAATGACATAATATTCGAAACCATCTTGTCTTGATGATGATCCGTCCTACTAACCTCTGTCGCCGGCTGAATGCAAATGTGGCATTAATCTACATAATCTGTTAGCAAAATACGTAGATCTTACGTTAGATCAAATGCAAAAAAATGCAAATCGCGAATATTCTGTTTATTTCAAATCTCTCAAGTATGATTATTATAATAGGCATGTCAATTCAATCCTTTATCCGAACGATATTAATATTATCCTGTTTTAATGAATGACCTGCGAAAGTACGCCATATGCAAACATATTCGTACGAAATTATATGTCTGGCGAAATTTATAGCCTCTCAAATTCTATTTATTTATTTATCTTGTCAATGCATAAAGCCCGGTTCCCATGGGTTGACACGGGCTTGTCTGGACCGCATTTTCTGTCAGGTGTTCAAAAGGGGACACCTCAAGTTATACGCAGAGAATATCCTTCAGTATTTACAGACTCCTCGTCATCCTGTCAAAACCACAAGCGTCCAATAATATTCATAGTAGTGGTAAAAAGTTAGATATTTCAATATGAATCAATTGATTTGATTCGTTCATTTTCACGGACTACACACTTCGTTCGCCGCCAATCAACTCACGATGAACCGATTTCCAACCGGTACGAAAAAAAAAGTGTTTTCGTTTCCCCTACCGAAGACGAACCCCTGAACACTTTGTTGTTCCCTCTCCACCCAAATAACGACAAAGGTCAGCGAATATTTTTCGAACAGGATTAAATTATGAATTTATTTGGAATTTAAAAAATATTAAATCTCTCGAGTGGGTTCGATTTACTCCGAGTTTTAAAAAATTCAAATCTGATATCACTATACTATTATTTAACATAACTCTAAATTTCAATATTTTATCAGATCAATTTAATTTCAATCTAGTTGTATACACAAAAAAAAACTTTTTTATGGACCTTATCTTCCTTTACATCCTCCTTTGTTACTTCAGAGTGCCAAATTCATCACATCTATTTTAAGATTGTAATTAAAAATCCGCCATCTCATTTATTCCATGTCCGTCTAGCTTTGACGTGCTTTACATTATTTATTTTAGTCCCGGTCTTTATTTGTATGTTCTCAGACGTTAGAGGAGTTCCAAATGTTTTCCTTGGGCTAAAGTGAAAAAGTCTTTAATTAGTTGTTGTGTTGCATCGTTTTTGGATGTTAAGACGTATACTTCCTTCCTTTATTACTTGCATGTCGTTTCATCTTGGGCGCGACATCCAACACAAATAATTCAGAAAGCTACACGGTTCTTCGTATGTAAATACATTATAAATGTAATACATTTCCCGTTGCATAAATAAATTATTCTTCCTCGTAATAAATTTACAATCTGGCCGCAATATGCCTTTATCACCTTGTAGGTTGTCGGTAATACGAAAAAAAAAATTATTTGTTCTACCTTTAAATGTGTTCTTTGACTGAGATAGTCAGTCTAACCCAACTTGACCTTGGTCAACGAACAGCATTGTCATGAATTCGTTTTTTAGTGAGCCCTTCAAAGGTTTGACTATCCTGTCACGTTTTTCATCAGGCGATGTCTTTAGATCAACCGCTTCCGCCCATATCTATGGACTCCTCATTTTAGTATCATACATCTTGTTCAAGGAACGTGCTTGGACTAGACATGAACATCTCACCTTTAGGAAACAACCGAAAATATTATCATTAATAATAATAAAAGCTCGGATTTGTGTCTAAGTCTAAACCCTTTCTTTGTAAGTAAAGTTTAAAGGAAGCTGATAAATTATCTGGTCCTCCGAAATATGAATTGAGTTACTACATAACTTGCAAGTCTGACATCTTAGGAGTCTTAGAACGGGCTAACCTTTAGAAAGCATTATAATAATGCATCAAAATAATAAGTCCTTGATTGTTTTGGCATGTAGAGCGGATGAACGAAGAAAGGAGTGTAAGAAGAATATATAATGCAAATGTGAATGAAAGAAGAACCCAGGAACGCCCGAGGAAGACATGACGCGACCGAGTGAACTAAATACTTATGTCGGGCCATGTTAAAAGTCAGAATAACAGAAGAGTATGAATGTGAATGAAGCAAGGAGTGTGTGCCAAGACCGAACTGTTTGGCGGTCCGTCCTCTCTGCCTTCCCCTTCGGCGAAACGGCATGATTGTTAGTTAGTCGAATCTGGCATTTCTAAGGTAACTCGTGTTTTTTTTCTCTTGCTCTGGTTAATGGTTTAATTATTCCTGTCGTTATCTCAGAGTCGAGATTTACGCAGGAGTGATTATGTATAGATATCTTTATATATAAAAATGAATGTTTGTCTGTCTGTCCTCGATTTTCTCGAAAATAACTCGACCGGTTTCACTGAAAATAGCACAGTTTATTCTCATTAGTGCCGGGAAGGTTTAGAGTTGGTTTGAATGAAATCCAATATGTAAAACTATTGCTATAACGTTTTAAAATTAGTATGAAAAACATTGAACCCGCCATGTTGTATTGAGGTTGGCCCATAGATATACCACTCTGGTTAGCCACAGATTACATATTCAAAAGAAGAAGCTTTGTTTGGGCAAAATATTTTCATAATAGACAACATAAGTACATACTTAAGAACTTTATTATTTAGATATATTTAGAAAAAAAAATTATTTGGAATGAAATAAAATTTTCAAATGAATGTTTCTTTGTTTAGAGACAGTAGTAGTCGTCACAAGGTATTACTTTCTCTGTCAAGTCAATTATGGCACCCAAACGACGAGCAAGAATTCACAACTTCATAACTTTATTACCAAAAATAAATCCCGAGCAAGGCCGGATGCACATCAGCTAGTATTTTATATATGTATTTGATAGTGAAACTATCGAGGAATCCGGGTCTTGTATTTTTATTAAGATAATTAAATCGGTATATTATGCATGTATGTACCATTATAGCTTTTTTGTGTGAGTACCGCACAAGAGTTCCAACTGCTCCCAACCATCTGGAGCCAGCGAGACTATGGCGTCCCCAATTGGGGTATGAGGCTGAAGGTTGTGGGAAGGGGAAGGAGATGTGAAAGAGGAAGGTGGGGAAGTACACGGCTATTCAGATCTGGTCTCCAAAGACGACTAAAGCCATTTCAAGCAACGTTTCGATTATGATTGGTGATCCTTCACCAGGGCGTTACTGAAAGTATTATATTTTAAATGAATAAATTGTTAAATACCACAAATTATTCGAATAAAATTAACTTGCAATTGCGAATCGCGGAATAGAGTATTTGCAAATTATCTTACCACCTGCGGCAGTTACTTACTTTTTTCGGTTAGAGGTTCGTTTGTTGAGTAAGGTTTGAAAAAAAAAAATTTATACCTACCCGGATTTTTTTCTTTAGAAAATCTGTATTTCGAATTGCCCTGCATAAAGAAGCATATTAAAAAAAACTAGCCTTAAAACCTAAACTAATCTAACCTAGTTAACTTTTTTTTATTATTATTATTGTTTTATTTTTTTTTTCAATTTATAAAATAAAATTGTTAACTGGGTTAGGTTAGATTAGATTTTTTTGTAGTTTTTTTTTCATTCTTTTGATGACTTTATATCACTTTACCATCCTCCAAGGAATCCCCACCAACATCCCTATGGAGGAAATTATAGACGAATTGAAGGCATTGAACTTTCCGGTGACAAGCGTCAACCGCATCATTGGTGCTGGTCCAATTGGAACACGGTGAAGCTGGACGAGAGATCTTCCAGCTCACTCATTTGTTCTACCTAAAATTAAGGGTGGAACACCTGAAGAAAAAAACTACCCCATCACAATGCCACCGTTGTCAGACATTTGGACACTCGTCACTCCAGTGCCGCCTACCCCGCCGCTGCGTGAAATGCCCTGAAGGACATTTTTCCAAAGACTGCACCCATAGGATAGAAGACGGCTCAGCCACCTGCACAAACTGTGCATGCGTGCTTCTCACTAATTATAAAGAATGCCCAATGAGACCAAAACCTGCTTCCCCACAACGTCAACTAGAGGTAAGAGGTGCAACCATCAACTACCGATATTCCCACCCCTCTCCTCTCCTACTCGGGGGCTGCTCAAGCAGATTCCTCTGCTCCTGTCATTCCTCCCACCTCCACGCCCCCACCGTCAGCTTCTTTCAATATATTTGATTTTATAATTTTTTTTTACTTCTCCAAAGTCGGTGACCTCATCACCGACTTAATTCGGACTCGGACTATGTCCATCTTATTTTCTGCAGCCCCCCGGATCATTTCTTTATTCACTTTCAATGGCTAAATCTATTAATCCTTCCGCGCTACGCATCGCATTCTGGAATGCATTGCTCCGACGATTCATCAAAAGTCCCCGTTTCGTCAGGAATAGCATAATTAACACGGGC
This sequence comes from Halesus radiatus, assembly GCA_022606495.2. Classification (NCBI taxonomy): domain Eukaryota; kingdom Metazoa; phylum Arthropoda; class Insecta; order Trichoptera; family Limnephilidae; genus Halesus; species Halesus radiatus. The sequence continues at coordinate 67,516 of JAHDVE020011813.1, forward strand.
TCGAAAGTTTCTCCACTGCCAAAACATATAATAGATTTATCCAAAACATTTTACTCCAAATTAGAATCGAACTCGAATTCCTCCATCTCCAACCTCGGCCGCTGGATTCGCAACACCGACCCCCTCCGTCTCCGCCCAAATTTCATCTTATACCCTCCATTACCTTAGTGAGTGGGCTAAAATATAAGAGTTTCATCAGCAAATGCCTCTAGCACATAAAACACAGTTTACAATTCTTTGAAATGAAAATACATAAAAGCCCTACAGTAGTAATAGTCAGCCCGCTCACTGGGTAGAGAAGATTATCTCCACATTTATTCACCTCTAACCACAGTTAACACAGGAAGAGGGAGAAATGTTTCCTGGCACTGTACACAAAAAATTACAATACTATATATATCACTTTTAAAAAGTGTGTCGATTCATACGTGTATTGATTTGTCCGGTCACCCTGCAAATGCTACTTTAAAGTAGGTACTACTATGAAGCGAACCTATAATTTTTTTTCTATTCTGAAAAGATTTTGTCTATTTCAGTCCTCTAGAATGACAAAAAATACGCCATTCGCCTTGCTCTTGAAGTGATTTTCCCAAGAAAACGGTGCTATAAAAGTAATCCAATGATTATTATTATTCCCTGCTCCCACAAACACGCTTTTGAGGTCACAAGGTTCAATTATTCAAATCTTACAAGTCGTATGCGCAGATGTGCAACGAACTTGTACAACCTACATTATGCTCATCAGCCCCCAAACCACTTTGCTGTTCGATCTGCCGCAATCGTCCTTAAATCTACTGCAATTTTCGTGATTATAATCGGGTTTATCGAACCTTTCTCCATTGCTCAGCTGTTGTCGTTGGTGGTTACTTCGTTACTTGACTGTTGTCGTTTCTTATTTGGCTTACGGAAGCAGCCTTTCGATCAAACTCCTTTCTCTTGGCTAATGATACCGGAAGATTGTATATGTACAAGGTACAAGGATCGAATATCATAATGATGTGGGAATTTTACTCTTTGCTCGCAATCTGCAGCATCGTGCCGATGTGTATTAGAGCATTGTCTTATTTAACAAAGGATGTTTTTGATTATTTTTCATTTCTTATAAATTAATTAGATTCAACCCATTTACATTTACACTGTTTTTTACCACCCCACTAAACAAGCCAGTTCTAGGGCGGTAAATGTCTGAATAACATAATTTGTTAAAATAACAGTATCCACAGTTTCAGAATACCAATCCAGAATCCAGATATAGAAATAATAATAATAATGTATTCGATTGGGTAGGGATATTGAAGAGGAACGGCTGCGCAACCTGTTTCATACAAAACTTAATTTTGTATTTGAGGCCAAAATATCCACCCAAACTTAATGATCTGTTTTTTAAATTAAAGGTATAGTAAATATCTAGTACGGATTAGAAGTAATTTGTTTATTTTTGTTTTACATTATGAAATATGGGCCATTAAAGGAATTTATTTTTCACGATTTTAGAGACACCTTTAACAATTTATTTAGGGCTAACGGTGATTTAAAAAAAAAGTTTTACTTCGTGTACTTTGAAAATATAGTAAAAAATTAAATTAAAAAATATGCTAAAATAAGCAATATGGCGGAAATTAAATTAAATTAAAAACGGCCAATTTACGTTGGAATACAAATTTGCCGTACATAATTTAAAATATCGACCCGAAATTTTTTTTTTAATGTTTTGTTTTTATATTTTTATTTACTAAATCATCTATTACACAGCAAATATGATATATATTTTTAAATACAATAAACCCGTAAATAATTTTCTAAGTTACCTCTAAAATTATGAAAATAGTTTGCGTTTTCATGGCATATACTTCATAATTTAAAACAAAAATAAATAAAATACTTTTCATCCGTACTAGATATTTACTAAACCTTTAATTAAAAAATTATATCATTCAGTTTGGATGGGTATTTTGGTCTCAAATCCTAAATTAAGTTATGTATGAAACAGGCAGCGCAGCCGTTCCTCTTAACATGTGCAGTGAACGTAACGTTTTGTCCGATATTCAAAAACCAAAAGTTTTCGGTCGGATATTTTTAAAGCCGAAGATTTTTATTTTTTTCATAATCCATCAACGGAAAAATCTTATTTTTCTGTTCCAACAGTATAATAATAATACTAATAATGTGTGTGTTAACATTTTTCGGTGGGGTGGGGAGATATAATGGTATTCCACACCCCTCTGGCTTGACATCCACTTGTTTCATCAGCATTCATACGTTATTCCAACACGTGGCATTGCTTGTCATCCTGGGACTTACGATTCCTTATATCTTTACACTTTCATTATTTTCGGATCTCCTCATTCGTAAGTCATTCGTGGTTTTACCACAGATACGTCTCGGAAATCTGTATTTCCACTCAATTCTGTCTACTTTCGTCCTTTCTCTGCCAATTTCACACCACGCTTTCACACACCAGATTTGGTATGAGAACTCCTATGAACTCACTACCTTTGTCGAAAATACCGATAGCAAAATGTTGTAACACGAAATCGTGGAGATACCATCTCTGTTTGGCATGGCGTGCTCGTGTAAATATTGACAGAGGTGTTCACTGTTCGTCCGCCTATGGGAACGCAAATAATCTCCGGTCAAGTGTGGTCGTGCGGTGGATGGATTCTTTTGATCTGGCGGCGGATGATAGCTCAATTGATATTATGTATACTGCGCGCGAACGGAGGCACCATGCTAATACAGAATAATGGTGCCCGTAACATGCTATACATAACAGTAATGCCTCCCACAATCCATTACACAAATAACTAATAATATTTTACCAGGCCCGGTTTTTAATTATGTTAGACAAATTCCTTAGCTGCTCAATTAAACGCCCAAACGAAAATTGTACAGATTTGATGGCTGCCTCACGAGTTTTATTAATTATTTTTTCGGTAGTATTCGACAAACGGTTTTTTTGTGGATATTCTACCGAAAACGTATTTTATCTGAGATAATAAAAGCAGATAATCCGTATATGAAGCAGAAAAACACTCTTAAGGACAAGCACTCAAAAATGGCCCTAAACGTCACCAGGTGCTAACTCAAACAATAACACAAATAATTTATCTCTAAATTCTATACTGGTCGTTAGGAAAATCTGCAAGGTTTCGAAAGACAAAAATTCTCACACAGTAATAAAGATTTAACAAAATTTTATGAAATACATCTAAATTATGTGCAGTTTGAAAACCAGTGAAATTAATTTTGAACGTTTTGCCTAAAATTCCAGTACGTGTTTCTTATAAAATTTAAAATATTACAATTTTGAGGACTATTGTTTTTTGGAACCTTGCATATTATCCTAATTACCCGTACAGAATTTACAGAAAAATCATTCATAGTTTTTTAGGGTGCTGGCCGTTGAACGGTTAGCTCTGGCATCTTTATCTGTATAGATTTTAAGTAAACTATTTCCATCGTGAGCCATAGAGCTTTTATTTTATTTATTCATTCATTAACGCCCCAAAGGGCTTTTACATTTTTCATCATTAAAATGATTATGTGTACAGAACTTAAAAAAAAAAAAAAAACATTTTTTGCATAGTTGGTATATAAGTGTAACATATCTATAATATAAATTAAGGTACAATAATGTATAAGTACATGCCACGGAGAAGTTATAAAGGGAAAGGTTTTTAATTTGTAGATAGTACTTTAAAAAAAAATTAAAATAGTAATAGCCTGATCTACATAATACACAAGTGCATAATATTTTTATAATATGAGTACTCTTATAATATGAGTGCATGACATTGTGAAAAAAAATCATTGTGTTTTAATATTTCGGATGATGTAAAAATGTATGAAATTGCATAATACATAATATAGTATATGATACATAGAAAGAAAAAAAGAGGAACAAGTTTTTGGATTGTAGACGAGTACAAAGATAATATATATAAAAAAAATAATAATTAAACAATAGCTCTTATGCGATGCTCTTATAATTGTTGCAACATAAAAATATCGTTCAGGTATCTTTTAAACATGGGTAAACCTATGTTAAATATATCTATAGCAGAGGTGAATTTATTTCCAAGTATATGTAGACGAGAAATAGGTGCATGCATTTGGTAGTTTTTCCCAGAATTATTGTTACAGAATACAACAGCTTTGAAACAATCATTAAAAATACGACAGTAAGCCATATTGCTTGTCCCACATTTTTTAATCGTTCAATTAGATAAACATTTTTTTAAAGTTGTAATCTGAAGCCGGGCTGGAAAACTATTAGTTCTCATAAATGTTTATATCTCTCATATTCCTGACCCCCCCACTCGTGTGCCCAATTTCTCAGCCCGATCTTACATAGTGAGTTCTATAAACATTATTTTACGACTATAAAACACGTTGTTTAATAGCCACGATTTAACTGAGCTTGACATCAATTTTAACTCGATCGCAATTGGTAAATAGTCCACATGAGCGTGTAATCAAAGAATTTTTGCAAAAAAGCCATGAGGATTTCGCGGACTAACCTCCAAGAAACATCAAAATCAAATGGAATTAACCAAGTGTGGGCGCGAGCCCCATCTTTGTCGTATTGACAGAATGTGTTTTTATTATTACTCACATTGTCGCCAGTTGCTAGGTCTGGTGGTAAGGCTCACGGGGGCGGGAGGCACTAGGCCTAGATCCATTAAAGTTAGCTCGAGCCTTGGACCGTCCCTGCCTATGACTAACAGCGGCACCATGCTGGCGTCAAGGCTCTAGGATCCATCGCTTTACCCGTGACCACAACATGGCACCATTTCGGCATAGTAGAATTGGTTTGAACCAAGTCACACCCATATGGAAATTGGAGGCTAGCTCCGAAATAAGGTTCTCAACTCTATCTACATATTATTTATGAATTTGACTTTCCGAAGAGATGAGTTTTGAGTGTCGCTCTGTTTAAAAAAAAAGTGAATTCCGCAGGAGAGTCTCAACTGCTCCCAGCTGTCCGAAGCCAGTGGGACTATGGCATCCCTAATTTGGATATGTTATGAGGCTGAAGGAAATGGGAGAGAAAGAGACGGGGGAGAGGAATATTGGGAAGTACCTTGCTATTCAGATCTTCTAACTAAACATATTTGAAACCCGCCATTTCAAGCAACGTTTCGATTCTGAATCGTGGTGTTTCACCAGGGCTATTATACTAAACTTAGAATATCTACCATCCTGTAATCTAAGTTCATATGGCCTATTCCAAGTTTTAGGACCTAATACTCCTAAAGCACTATCTTCGACCTAGGTATTTGGATTGCTCTTTGATTTGTTTAACCTTTCCGTGGCTGATAATGTTGTTGATCTAAGAGTAACCCATTTAATGTTTACTCTGTTTACATAGTTACTAAGTTTAGTCTATGTTATTTATTTGTAAGAAACAAACAGCTTTTAATACAAATATATATATATATATATATACAACGGGAGTTTAACAAAAGGTAAGCCAACAAAGTTTCTTGTGCTTAAATACAGATATTTTATGTATGAAGCTAACAAGATAAAGAAAAAAACAAATAAGAACGAAGGGGGGAGAGAAAGAGGAAGATAGGATCGGGACAGGAGATGCTCTCGATGCATTTTATACTCGTGCATCATTTTGTGGTCGTACGTATTACTTCGATTATATACAACGTGTATTATGTGACATGTATCGTGATCAGTAATCCCATCACCATAATGTCAGCGCATAGGCCCACAGACATATCGGCACTAATACAGGCTAAGTTCGCTCAATCAGTGGGCATTACGATCAAAACGGTGTCGGCGGTTATTCAAAAGAAGTCAGCAACCTTCTTTGGCCGTTTGCCAAACGTTTACACTATTTATGACTAGATTTTACTAGTGCAGATCAAGCGGGACTTGATCGATGCCAGTTTGTGCTGAACTGCATCAACTGCATTGAAATGCGCTTTCAATATGCAAATCGTTACTTATTGTTATGAAACAATGGCATCTCTTTCGCGAGGGCTACATTTTGTATGGCTTTATGTGCAATATGAATGAATCACAATGCTTGTACTTTAATCGTCGGAGAAAGTAGGGCTTTAAAAATACCCCCTTGCTTGTTTTGACGCCAGTTCTCAACTTCGCAAACTCCCCCCCCCCCCCCATGGCGACGCTCCTAGATGTAGTCACTCCAGTACAATCTGTGTGAACTCCCGGAGTCCAAGGCAAACTTCATTTCTTCATAAATTCTTCTTTTTTACATTAAATGTGGTACAAAACATAGTAAGCATCTCTCAATTCAACACTAGCCGAAAACAAACGCATTTATTCACCTCACTTCACACATTTTTAACACTTCATACAGTGAGCTCGACTTATTTAACTGAGCACCTCACAACATCAAACCTAAAATCAATAAATAATATTTACACAATACATATTACTCCACGCAGACTAGATCCATTCCCCTCCCCTCCCTCCCACCATCCCACCATCCCACCATCCCACCCACATAGGCTAAACTTGTAGCTTTTTTGTAATTGAATAATTAAGAAACTTGTTAAGAAAACCTATTAATAAATAAATAAGAATACATTGTTTACACCACTTTTATTAATATATAAATATTGACATGTATACTGTTTATCCTGACGAGGAAAGCTTTGCTTTCGAAACATGTTGATATTTATATATTTAAAAAGTTATTCTTATTAATTTATTGCGAATAACGCTACAAAGTGACTAAAAATCTATTTGAGAACTGAAAACTTATTATTGGTTCAGTTTTTTTTAAAATATTATATCCTCTTCGGGCCCACGATATCATATACGATACTCAAGATCTATTTCATAAATATTCTTTGCTGATAATGTTTATTAACCCAGACCCTAAGTATCAGATAAAGTAGGCATGCTTGAGTATCGTATATGATGCCGTGGGCCCGAAGAGGATAAATTTACCATACTTCATAAATATTGTAAACTGTTGATTTTCCAACTTTACTTCTTATTCACTGAAAAATAATTGCATTCGTGAAATCTGTCCATCAATCGAGATAAGAAATATAGATAGCGCCGCCGGCGGCTAATTTAGGTACCGAACCAAACCCTATGCTAATAAAACATGGCTAGCTACACTCGAAAAAAGGAACGTAATTAGAGTCGCGGATAAAAAAATTGTGTTTTACATATTTAAAATTGACTGTCACGGCCCTTGGGCTCGAGTTCTGGGTTTCTGGGCGGGCTGCCCAGGCGGTCGTTATGCCACTGGGTTACTCACTTACTACCATCTTGTGTCTTGATGTATATACAGATAAGGGGACATTATATGCAGCATTTTATTAATGCATTTTTCTTACTGGTTTGTTTACCCACACACGTCCCTTTATTCTGAATGATTAATCTGTGTGCATTTAACCTTCGAAGAAATATCTTATTGTTTTTGCATACCAAGTTGAAGCCGTTGTTAGTCTTTATTCAACATTATTTATAAAGTACATAGCTAGTTTTGTTATCGACGGCTCTTTTATCAGATTGTTTTTTTGAAATGATAATCTGCTTACTTTGCGCGTTACCAGTGGACTTTGGCGAACTGCTGACGTGATGAGTCGCGGGTTTATTGGTATTAGATGTAACGTGTATATTTGTGTGAATTTGCTTATATTTACATGTTTAGCCAGAGTTGTTTACTCTGGAAATGCTGCGCGAAATCGGTGACATAGTTTCACCCCGTGTATCGAGCTATCTCCCGCGTGTCAGAGTTTAACACCGCGCGCTGAAAAACATCTTGAAAGGTCAGATTTGAGATTAGCATTTAAATTCTAGTAGGTATTTGTATCTACACATTCACGCCATGTTTATAATAACTTTTATTAACATTCCTAGCATTCGTGACTGAGTTCCAATTCCAGACTGAATTTGGGAGGCAAGTATGGGTATTGGGTACCGCCCTACTGGGAACCATTCATTGGATAACCATATAACCAACACCTCTGCCATGGGTCATCCCTAGAGGTTAGCTACGTTTGGTGACTTAGCAGGGGTGCCCGCATTCGTGGGGTAAGGTTTGTCCAGGTCTTTGTGGCGGATTCGTCGGCCCACCGACTGCGTTGTTAGCCGGATCGGGAGCCGGTTGAAGGAGACCCCTTGATCTCTCCAGCTAGACTCTCTCGTCCCATCTCCTGGGATGGATCATTAATACGCCCGTCACTCCTGAACACACTGATCCCCAGATTCCTACCCACTCCTCATACATTTTCCTTCCCAGAACTTCTTCTCCTTCCTTTCCCTAAGAAGACCCTTCACACAGCATCCCCAAATATGACATTTGAGAAATTATCTTCGTCAGACCCTCCTCCGTGGAATGAACGTTTTAAAAAGAATTTGTCTATTTTTGTATTGTTTGAGGATACAAGACTTGAAATATGTATTTTTGTTTCGTGTTCCTAATGATGTGCAGGAGCGGGAGGAATGTGTTGAGGGAGGACCTAAACGCTCTATTTCTTCTAACATCCCAACTAAATTAGTCTCCAATGTATCATTTCACCGTGCGATCCCTACGACTTCGACTGTAACATCAGTTGCCTCTCGAGCTTCGTTAACATTATTTTCTTCTATTAAAGATTCTAGATTTAATTAGGTTAGAAATCGTATTTGCGTAAAGTTGACTTAGTGACCGCATTGACTTATATTTTCATTATGGACGTTTACAGTGTGGTCGTTAACCATTCAGTGACAATCTTCACCGCGTGTGCCACTATTCTAACTGTTATATTATACGAATTTGCACGACTGAGAGGTATTATATAGGATGCTGCTGTTGATCTCCGATGTGTGTTTCCCCACTTTACCTGGCCAGCCGTGTATCGGGCAAGAATAACATTGTTATTATTCTACCGAGCACACTTGAATGCGGGACTTACGTAATATACTTACTAGAATCTCTCGTTTGTTTACGGTGGCGCATTGATGACAAATTAGGAGCGTTCGATGATTTAACCCATTACCCAACCGGTAATGCGCTTGAATTGTACTCCAAACACTTGTGGCTGGCTCACATTGAACTCATTGAGAAAGGTTGAAAACATGGACACAGATAATGCAGCCTTCTAATGGCACGTCTGACGACTACTCCGTGACATTGTCCAAGTTTGTTTTTCTTGGAACTAAGAACCTTACCGTTGGTTTTCTATACCTGCTCGGGCCCAGTCAGCCCGGCTGTTCGAGTATGATCTCAACAGGTTGCATTCAATTTGGGTGTTGTCGGAGCCGCTCATTGCCATTGTTTCTTTATATGGCGATTAGCGTGGGCGCTTTATATGGACACCTAAAATAGAACGTTGCATGGGCTGGCTGGCTGTGGAGACACTCTGGGCGGCGCAGCCAGTGAGCCAGTGATGGGAAGTATCTCCCCACCGACTGTTCTCCGATGTCTGTTTGTATCGACACTCTTGTGACAATCCGTTTCCGAGACGACGAATGATTTGTTCGACGGCGGCCATTTCGTTCGAGTTCTAGTGTGTTTAACCGTCTGTACCTACCTGTGAAGCGGGCAGAAGGTAGGGAATGCGTAGCGGTTGCAAGTTGCAACACAAAAAGGTTACCCATGAACATCTGCATCTGCCTGCTGGGTACTTTAATCGGCAGATGGACCGTGGCGGCTTGCGCTAACCGAAGGCTTTGCTAAAATATACTAACAGCCACAGCAGCTTTTACGTCACTGTCTCCAGCGCGCGGGGACTGGGTGCCAGGTACTAGGTACTAGGTACTAGGTACTAAAAGTACTCTAGGTAGTAAGGCACTAGGTATCCACCACTCACATAACATCATTCACGTTCAGTATTCAGTATGGCGTTATCTCACGAGGAGGCCGCTCCACTTGTTTCGGGTATTCGTGTTGTTCCCCCGCTAGTTATGTTATGCCATGTGATGTTATAGTGGCTAGTGGATACTGTGGTAGTGGCTACGAACCGCACTCAATCACGCTCAAGTGCGCACCTCCAGAGACTACTGAACGTATTTCCGTTCCTTAAAAATAAACAAAAACACCGGCTAACAAATTTCCTGTGCAGTAGTGTATTTCTGTACCCATCCTTAGCTGAGTTAGCTTTGCCGGCCGTGGCTAGTGGCGACTGCACCAGTGCACCACGCACCACTATACCTCTGCTCTAGTGCTAGTGTCGAGTGTTGGGTGTTCCTGTTTCTGTTTCTGTTCCGTATTCAGTGTTGTGCAGATTGCAGTTTAGTCTTGCAAGTTGTAGCGCATTGTTTTCTCGCAGCTTCTCTGGAAAGGCTTCAAAATTTGTTCGATTAATATGAAAAAGCTAAAGGCCCTGTTCTCTCACAAAGGTACGATCTTAATTTTATTCTTATCAATAATAGCTATTATTATCATCATCTTATCTTATGCGGCAGATTTCGTACGCCTTTCTTGGCTTGTGAATGTTTCACGATAAAAACTTTTTCAAGTGTTTGTTTATTATTTATTTTTACTGCATTGTTACGCAAGGTTCATAAAGTTAATAACGGAAAGTAAACCCGTGCGTATATACTGCTAATGTTAATGTCAGTGCAGTCTTTTATATACATAATAGTAACTTTCTTATATTATATTATATTTCTATTGTTCATGTTAAAATAAACACTATTAGCTTTTAAAATTTCTGATGTTTCGACATGTTTACATTCCTACTGCTACTTCGTAGAATAATTAACTTTTTATTAGCAAAGTTCGCCTTGTACCGCCTTATTCATGAAATTTATACAAAACATGTATAAATCTGTGTTATTTTCTTATTCACACTTATGTAAGAATCCTCACATTTGCCGAGCACGTACTCGCTTGGACTAAACCGGTTTTCTATTCTTTAGAAATATTTATAAGCCAGTGTCAACATTTCGATTTACACAACAACTGTCAAAATATCATAGCCTCTAAAATATTTTCATTTACTTTGTATAAATAATCATCGACTTTTTGACAATAGTTTTATAGCTTCTAATGAAATAAGGATAGTGCTATAACATAATTATAATTTTTTAAAAATCCTAATAATAAATTACACCATTATTAATTTATGATTCAATTATCTCTTTCTGGACATTATGTTATGTTTATGTTCAATTATAGTAACCTCTATAACTTCAATAATATCTTAATAAATTAATGCTTTTACAATTTTAATAAAATAAAATTAACTTTAAATATTAATATCAAATACAAAAGCTAGGAGTGCCACTGGTCTGAGCAAGGGGTTTTATTACACCCCTAGTTTTAGGCGGTACTGTGTGGTACAATACAACAGGGGAAGGGATGGAGCAAAAGCAAGAGGAATGTTGTAATACAGGCTATTCAGATGTAGTCACTAACACGCTTTTTAAAATTATTTATTTCAGGACACAGGCGAGGATCTTTTTCCTCCACCTATCCGAATGGTCAACCGGAGGAAGGATTATATAGTAGGTTCATCTCTTTTAATACTTTTCAGTGGAATGTATTTTATGATGTATGGTGGTCATCTGGAATAAGCTTCCCCCAAATATTGCTAACATTCAGAATTTAGCAGAGTTCAAACGGGTATTGAAAACAAAATTATTCAAAAAATCCTATCCGACATAAAACATAAATTCATGTACATAGAAACAGAATTTCAGGACATTTTTTCTTTTAATCCTCCATAGCTTATTTAGTTGCGGTTTTCTCTCCTTGTTATTTAATTCCCTTAGTATTCAGTGAAATACCATGTATATAATGTCATAGAATTTTCTCTTGCTCTGTTGTTATTTGTACCTACTTTATATTTGATTATTTACACCCTTAGTTTCTAAATTGTTATTTTATAATACCTGCTCATGAATATTTTATATCTTAGTTTAAATTTGCATATTGTATATATATATTATAATAACAGATATGCTATGTCGTATATATGTTTTTTTACAATTATATTACGTTAGGTTAGTTAGTATAAAGCGCACTTGAGGTGAACCTTCACAAAACTGCGCTATAGAAATTAAGTCTTATTATTATTATGACTGGATAAGCCAACAATTCGACACACTTTTCCAAAGTAAATATAAAGATATGAATAATTATGAAAAAAAAAACTTGGTTGAGTTGGATTTGGTTTTAGGGTAGTTTTTTGTTCATACTTTTAATGCTTTCATATCACTTTTCAAAGGTGTGCCATTTATCACTGTGCCAAATTGTCAGGGAACGGATGATTGAAAAAAAAAAACCAAAAAAATGATAATATAAACCCTATGATTTATATCACAAACCTTTTGGATGAGCATAACTCATGCTGTAAAGGACATTGGTACCCGCTGTGGGATTTAAACTCAATCCATCAGACTCACTGGGCTTGAGTAGGACGTTCAATAATTGATCACATCAAGAATGATTTTATTGTTGGTACATTTCATTACCCAATGATCAAATAAAAACATGATAACTCTACTTACAAATTGAGGTGATTTTTCACAAAAATGGTACTATACAAATATCATCGCAGGAAAGCAATACTGCTGTAACCACTGCAACCCGCAAAAATGCTCTGTATACACCATTCCACAGGTTTATTTTTCTGTGTCTATCTATCTGGGTCCCGTGACTGTACAATGAAAAATAAGACCCGTACGACGTTGGAAAAAATCTTCGTTTTCTCAATATTACGTTTTTTAATCGCTATATAAGCCTCAAAATCCTGCAGGTTTTTTTAAGTGGCTATGACTGTTACAGCAATATTGCTTTCCTGCAATTATATCATTATTATTATTAAATACCACAAACATTATTCTCAGCCATTCCTACAAGCGTTATGCTTTCTTCAAGAATTTCATTTGATTTATCAATTCGCAGTATTTTATTGTAAGATGCGTGAAATATCTTACTGTTAATTCGTATTGTCAAGATCAAGTACGTGTTGTGTGTGATATAAATAAAACAATGCGAATGGGCGATAGGAGAAAGGTGCATTGCAGATAATATCAAATGATGTGAAAAAACATTTCCCTCGTTTCCCTCATTTCCCTCGAAAGACTCATCCGAGCTATTTAAACATTTGAGCGAAACTGACCTCTTACCTCGCTACGCTTCGGCCGAGTTTGTTGTTCTGGGGGACTTCAATGTTCATAATGAACCGTGGTTGAAGTTCTCATGTTCAACAAACTCGGCTGGCCGACAGGCGGAATTCTTTGCCCTTTGCCATGGGTTGGAGCAACTGGTTCAGGAGCCTACGAGGGTTCCTGATGTCCAGACTCACCGCTCCAATCTGTTAGACCTATTTTTAACCACCGAGCCACGTGGTTATGGGATTGATTTCGCAGCGCCTTTAGGATCGTCCGACCATTGCCTGGTGACGACATCAATCCCTATTAACTTCAGACCCCCAATTGAGAGGCTGAAGAGAAAAATGTGGCACTATAGGTCAGCAGATTGGTTCGGTCTGCGGGCGCATTTTAATGCTTTCCCATGGTCAGCTGTCTGTTTTCAGACTTCGAATCCGTCCAGATGTGCCCAGGAAATTAGTGAAGTCAATCACATCTGCGATGGATGGCTTCATCCAATCAACCATTAAAGAAACTGGCGTAGGTTCAAAGCCGTGGTTCAGTCGACAATGCTCCGAAGCAGTTCGACGAAAAACGCGGCTTACCGAGCCTACAACACATCTCGAACGTCAGAAAACAGATCAGCATATAACAAATTGGCAAAGGACAGTAAGAGAATCATCAATGGGTCAAAATTTGAGCACGACCTACAGATCAGTAAAAAGCTAGCTGCCTGCCCGCATGGCAGCAGGGCGTTCTGGTCGCTAGCGGGCTCCATAGGTCGCAATTTCTGCAAATCCAGTCTGCCGCCTCTTACCAGACCTGACGGTTCACTAGCAAACACTGCTACCAAAAAGGCCAACCTTTTAGGGAAAATGTTTGCAGAAAACTCGGCCCTCGATGACCGGGGTGCCATCCCGCCGTCGGTTCCTCACTGCGGCTTCTATATGAAAAAGCTGAGGATACGGCATCGGGATGTACTCCTTGTCTTACGGGGGCTCGATGTTAATAAAGCTAGTGGGCCTGACGGAATACCTCCCCTGGTATTGCAGAGGTGTGCTGCAGAAATCGCTCCAGTTTTAACAAAGCTCTTTAAAATGTCCCTGAAATGTGGCTCTGTGCCCTCTGGTTGGAAAAAAGCGGTCATTCATCCTATACCTAAGAAAGGTGACCGCTCCAACCCGGCCAACTACCGCCCCATAGAGATCACATCAGTTCTGCCCAAGGTGATGGAACGTGTGATCAACGACAAACTGCTTATATACCTCGAGAAGAACAAAATCATTAACGACCGCCAGTATGGATTCCGGCGGAACCGCTCGTGCGGTGATCTTCTCGCGTATGTGACGCATGTTTGGGGACGGTGCCTGGAACGTTATGGTGAGACTCAAACGGTCTCACTGGACATTTCTAAGGCCTTTGACCGGGTTTGGCACCGAGGACTTGTCAACAAACTGCCTTCTTACGGACTTCCCGCTTCCTTGTGTACGTGGATTGCCGACTTTTTGAGGGAGAGATCGATTCAGACGGTTGCTGATGGTTTCATCTCTTCCTCGCATTCAATAAATGCTGGCGTCCCACAAGGATCGGTTCTATCTCCGACATTGTTTTTGTTGCACATCAATGACCTATTGACATGTGCACCAATCCATTGTTACGCGGATGACAGTACAGTCCATGATTGTTTTTTGTTTGACAAGCCCCCAAAGGGCACACAAACTGCAACTGCTCGGAGGGCTTTGAAACAGAGAATGGACGGTTACCTTGAGAGGGTCTCCTCTTGGGGTAAGAATAACCTCGTCGAATTTAATGTTTCAAAGACCCAATCATGTCTGATTACGCCTAAAAGGGATCGAAATGACAATCTAGTCTCCTTTAATGGAAGCAATCTTCCCAACAAGCCCTCCATTGATATGCTTGGTGTAACCTTAAGTGATCAGCTCAGGTATGGGGGCTCCATCGAAACCCGAGTAAAGTTAGCCTCTCAGAAGTTGGGCGTATTGTACAGAGCCCGCAGATACTTTAATAGTACACAACTGCTGACCCTGTACAAATCGCAAGTGCGCCCCACTGTAGAATTTGGCAGCCACCTCTGGTCGGGAGTCCCAAAATATCTGAAAAAACCCTTCACTCTGTGCAGAAACGGGCGGTCCGCTTGATAGATTCGCCCATCTTAACAAACGGGTTACAATCTTTGGAGCACAGACGTCGGGTGGGAATGCTGTCCTTGTTCTACCGGTATTTTAATGGAAGATGCTCTGAGGAACTAGCGCCATTGATCCCTTCGGCACCGGTGAATAGTCGGGAAACACGCCAAACGCGCGCCCAACATTTGCACACGGTTGACATTTGTCACATGAGAACGGCTCGCTTCTACGACTCGTTCTTGTGTTCAACAGCTCGGCTGTGGAATGATCTGCCGGCCTCTGTGTTTCCTCCATCCTATAACATGGGTCTCTTCAAGACCCAAATTCACTCCTTCCTATCCTCTAAAAGATCCTCCACACAGCATCCCCAAAGATGATATAGGCCTTGAGGGAAATTGTTTCCTCCTTGGTCTCCTGTGTGGAGTTACTGTAAAAAAAAAAAAAAAAAACACGAATGGAATTGCCCTGGGCATTGAGGAATGAATTAGAAACTTCTGACTAGTGTCTTGGAGTGACTTTACTAATTTGCGCCCTGCAGACCTAGTAGGGACAGACTCGATATCGATGAGCCAAAGACGTAGGTACTATAACGTCACAACTGAATACGGATCTTAATTCCTTGAATTAGGGAATACGAACTACGAAAGCGATTACGCGCTGCTCGGATTTACTGACTGACTGACTAGAGTCGATTTACCACTCCAGAGTAGTGCGGACTATGATGACGTACGGGTTTTTATGGATTGCGGCGCGGGATTCTATACGTTAGATGGAATCCTGCACACTGAACAATATCTCCAGCGACTTTTACGATGACAACCATTGTATCGGCCCCTGTAATTATTGGGCAGCAGGTTAAAAAATTGTAGGATTGCAAGGCCTAAGCCATGCAATGAAGAATTATTCCGTGTTAAATTAAGAGTCAGATCGAGTGGGTCACGGGAATAAATTTATTAATTTAATTCATTCGTTAAATTTCGCCCATGTCTAGTGTGCACCACGACACAAGCAAGGAAGAATCTCATTAATACAATTTGCATGTACAATCGTATGTATCTCATCGATTTCGCATAATATTATGCTATCAACTGCCAACTTCATTCTGTTTCTGATCGTACTCAAAATACTCCAAAAACGCAAGTGTTAAGTGCCTTCCAGACGATCGGGTGGCCCAGTAGTGTGGCAGACGGAAAAAATATATTAACCGAGTTTTTATTTTTTGACTTGACAATAATGGCAATACTCGTTGTCTCCGCAGTCCGCTGAGCGAAGCGGTTTCGAAATTTGAAATTACGCTTTGGAAATTGCTTAACAATAAATAAAACGCGATTTCCAAAGCGAAATTTCAAATTTCGAAACCGCTTCGCGGAGCGGAGACAAGGAGTATTGCCATTATTGTCAAGTCAAAAAATAAAAACTCGGTTAATATATTTTTTCCGTCAGCCACACTACTGGGCCACCCGATCGTCTGGAAGGCAATTAACCTTAGAGTAATAATATACCAAGAGACCTTTCTAATCTTTCTCAATTGTTGTACGAATTGTTGAAATTCTCGCAAAATATAGCTCTCTCTCTTTGTGCTCGGTTTTATAAACATATGAGAAAGAGAGACAAACGATTTTTGTTCAAAACATTCATTTGTGGGAGGGTCTTAAGGGCTTGAAACCAATTTCTGCAAACGCACGAACTTCACTTCGATGCTATCTGTCAAACAAATTGACAGTAGGAGTTCGATAAAAGTGAAATAATTACGTGAATTGCGTGAAATCCACAAAAAAAAGCTATAGCTATATGTGCAGTTATTGGGTGCTGCAACCGAAGTACTAAAGGACCAAAAAAAAACAGTTTTCACAGGTATTTATGAAGGAATTCGTATTTTTTACTTTGATGTCAAATATTTAATTATCTACTATTTAAAAGAACTCGGAACCTCCTTCAATATTTAAACAACCCTTGCACTATTTGTATTATTGTAATAAACATCCATTTTAATTGAGTTTTAATGCAATTTCAACATGTTACATTTTCAACAATTTTGCGTAATTATGAGAATACAAATTACCAATTTCATTTGGGCATTTCAAAGTAACTTTGTCTCTTTCGCTCTCATGTTAGTATTGCCAAATGTTGGTAAACAGATGGTGACAGAATGTATTTTGTGAATTCCTTGTATTTCCACCAAGAAAAAATCAGGGCTGTGCTAAAGTTGGGTTGTTTTTATATATGTAACTATTTATCGATTTCCAAAGGATGAAGCATTCATTCATTATTATTTATTTTTGTAATCTGTGCCACAACTAATAAGGGTAATATTTTTAGATAATTCCTATAACTCCCCAAATGGAACCTCCCCGCCTTCGTCAGAACAGGCGCTTACATTAAATTCAGAAAGAGATGTTGTAAGTAGATCAAAATATGAACACATTTATTAGCCCCCTTACAATAATAATAATAATAACAAAGCATTTATATAGCGCAGTTTTGTGTCATTTCACTTCAAGTGCGCTTTGCTATAAATAAACTTAAAAAAAAATATTAAATAACTCCATTCAGTGGTATTCTTACAGTGCTACTTTTACATTCTATTTATTGACACTACCATAAAAATTAAGAGGTGCAACATTTATTTATCTTTAATAAATCAACCATTTTTGATGTGATGACTGCTAAAAATAATACAAATTAATTATTGGTTTTCATATTTACAGAATATGAAAAATTCAGATAGCATTGGACATCCGTATCTGAAACCCCACGGAAAATAATTTTAAGACGTATTTTAGATATTTGAGTATTTTGTTAAATTGACGTCGATTCTCAATCAATAGATTAAGACACTGTATTACACTACAATGCTTTATATTACTTTTCTTTTTAAACAAATTTTTATTGTAACTTTATTTCATGTTATATTATGTACCAATAAACTTTATTGCTTATGTTCCTTAAATAAACAAATAATATTACATAAATCGTTTTCAAGATTTACGACTACCTACTTACTCGCAACAAAATACCTAATTTATTTAATTTGTAGCAACCCTGTTAGCCATGGTAAGGCCACACCCCTGAGGTCACCCTTGGTCAAAAACTCGCTTCAACATCTCGCAAAGTGAGGCCTCTATATATTGTTACTCTAAGCAATTAACACTTATTTAAGTAAAAAAATAAAAACTCGGTTAATATATTTTTTCCGTCGGCCACACTACTGGGCCACCCACTCGTCTGGAAGGTATTTTATGCCCCGACAACACAATCGCCCAACGTCTTAACCCGCACTCGGTTCGGAGTTGGGACGTTGGCCGATCGTATACGTATAGTGACAAGTTAATCGGCAACTACGCCAACTACACAATCGGCCAACGTTCCAACTACGAACTCCAAACTAGTGATGCCATTTTATCTAAAATATATCGATCTGCCGATATTTATAAAAAATCTACCGAAATTTATAATATTATTGATACAATTCGTTTCTAATTAACAATTCTAATTAACTTTTCATAAAGTTGGTGGGCTTGAATTTAGGAAAGGACGACCGGATGATCGAACCTTTCGATGCCATGGCTATTTTTTGGATTGGGCCGTCCGCTCGTGTGGAATCCACTTACGGGTATATCTCTGCGTCTCCCCTACATCGAATCTGTTTCTGTTATTCATAAAAAAAATATCCTTTTCTGATGTGCCGGAAAGCCAAAGAATCGAAAAAGGGTAACATTTTCTTTAAGTTGCGTTTTTAATTCGTAAAATAAATTCGATTTGATTGAAATTTTTAACGTAGATTATGCTATTACATAAAATGGCGAAATGTTATAAATTTGTATTTTTATAAAAAAAAAAAATTGTTACGATTCGAGGAGCTAATGACGACAAAAAGGTATGCAACTTGAAGAAAATGAATAAGTTTATTGACGGCTGTCGTCAGTGTTGTCATATTTTAAACAATATTTTCACATTTATTAAGTGTCAGTTTGTCTTTGTCAATTTTCTCTGTCTTCCGTCGGTTTCTACTGGTTGCTACCGTGGGGTTTTGACATATTGCTAAATGTCAATAACAATAGCAGATCATAAATAACGATTGCGCCGCATTGTGTTTAAACATCAGTGCACGTGTCAGATTACAAATGATTCGTTAGAAGCATTTTACGCTTTAACAATACGCGCAAATTGTCCCATACTCAACATCACCCAATGCAGGGGGTTTCAACAATGACTCACATTATTAGGTGACCATTAATATCGATGCCTTTTCGATTCAAATTGCTATTCCGCAAACTGTTCGGCAAGAAGATGAGTGGCCAATTCAAGGAGGTTCCCACGGGTGTGGTCGTCATTCAGAAATTAGCTTCAACATGCTGTCCAAGACAGCGGTTCAACCGTCAGTTATGGTGAGTTCCTCTTTGTTTTATATTTTGGTCGTTATTTAATAAAGGTATCAATATACACTACATCAAAAACGCGCTGTGAATATGTTATTAGCGTTGTAACCATGTACACCCAATGATGGTTTCTATTATCGTCCTACTATCCGTTTTTCTATGGACCCAACATCAAGAGCATGCTGTGAAGTAAAGTACAACCATCGAAGCCCGTTTTTGAAGTTGTGTGTACGCATACCTTTAACCTTCCCATCACAATTGTTTCATATCATTATAGTAATTCATTTTCAATTCCTTTCTATGAGCAATTGTACATCCTGATCTGCCTGTTTTCTTTTCATCTCTAAACTTGGTTTAAGCTATGAATTCTGTAAAAGTATCCTATTCATACTGAGAAGAACGAGCAACAATTTCTAAAAATCCTATTGTTCATATTCTCTATATACCTACATAGTATCTCTTACTTTTATATCCTTCATGAACTTTTATTCTTTATATACTTTTGATGTCATTGTACGGTCCAATGCCACATTTTATAGTTACTTTTTAAAATTATTTGTACTATTTTCTTATGCTTGTATTTAACTGTGACATGTAATTATTGGTATATTTATACCGTTGATATTAAATAAATAAATAACTATTAATTGATAAACTAAAGTTCTTAAAAAAATAAATAACTCTTGGAATAAAAAGCTAAGTAAACAAATTACCAATAGCTTACGCCCCCTTATCAATTTAAAACAAATATATTTGTCATAATTATCTCCATATGCGTTTGATATATTAGTAAACAACCAATACTGACTTTAAGGTTATTAACCTTATCTACGCAGCTGTCGCATGTGTGATCCATCGGAGGCTATCCCCGTACGCAGATGTCTGTCGCATAATTATGTGATCCATGAAGTTTCACTAAAACACGTACATTGTATCCATTGGCGTGCATTGTCCTATGACCGAAGATAGGCTGTATGTATTTTTCAAATTCGGGTACGAATTGTGCATTAGAGCTTACAAGTTCCTTATCAAATTCTTGAAAAAAATATATTTTGATCAGATTTTCGTCGTATTCTTTATTACCTTTTAATTTCTTTTTAAGGTTCGTTTGTCTTAGGGTAGGCACAGCTTTTTTGCCTTTATGTACTGCATGCCACTAATCGTATCAAAGTGTGCCGGGTGATGGGATAGATTATGTCGAAAAGATTAACAACATGTACTAGTGATGGGCATTATAGAAACGTTTTAATAATCAAACTGATTCAAATTAATCACTCAGATACTTCTGATATATTCCACTATCAGCTTTAATTCTGTATACTTAATAAAATACCTGGAGTGAACCCGAGTCTTGAAGAGTCGGGAGTTGGGCATCCTCATGTTGCAGGAGGTAGGAAGCACAGAACCACAAATCATTCCACAGCTGGGTGGCAATAGTCAACTGTGTACAAATGTTGCGCTTGCCTTTGGCGCTGAAGGGATCAATGACGCTAGATATTTGGAGCGCCTAACATTGAAATACCGGTAAAACAAACATACCATTCCCACCTGACACCTTTGTTGCAAAGATCTCAATCTGCGCATTAAAACAGGGGAATCTATTAAACGTATTACCCATTTTTGACGGGCGTCAAGATTATTTTTCAGGTATCAGGCTCCAGACTTACTCCAGTATATACATTTATAAAAATGGCATTAAAATTTAAGTCATTGGGGATTAAAAACACATAAATTTACACTGTTTAACTTATCTAACTTATCTGCTTCAATTTTATTTGCCCAAATATTATATCTTGTTTAAAAGTAACTAATTTTAAGAACAATCTGTACAATTAAAATCTAACTGATTATACATGGCCGAGATCGCCCTTAATGGGTGAAAGCCAATAACATAACAAAAAAAAAATACTCCAGACATACTTGCAATTTAAACAGGGTCAGCAGTTGTGCGCGCTTTCATGCAAATAGACGTAGAATGTTTTGATTAGGTACTAGGTACTGGGTATACATTCAAATGTTTTTTTTAACATTTTCGATTGTTCCAAAGCTCCATCACAACTGAAAATAGTTGCGATGATCTAGATATTTCAGACGGATGAATTGAAAATTTCATAATACCTGTGCTCGCCGTTCAAGGTAATTTACCTACCCGAACTTCAGACACACATTTTTTTTATTTACATTTTTTTTAAATTTATGCTGCCAGGTCTGGGTGTTAATAATAATAATAATCATTGGATTACTCCCATAGCGCCGTTTTAGTGGGAAAATCACCTCAAGGGCGCTTTACAATTAATTTATATAACATATCACTGAACTTATAACTAATATCTTACAGCTGAAATTTATTACTAATGGCTCATAAGTAAGATTTATAACTATTGACTTACAACTAAGACTTATAGCTAGGGATTAACTCATGAAACTTATAATTAGTGACTTGCATCTATGGCTTATAGCTAGTGACTTACAACTAAATGTTATAGCTAGTGACTTACAATTTAGACTTAAGGCTCTGCAAAACAGAATTTCTATGGATATATTACAAATATCCCTTAAAAACTGGAGGTTTTATGTAGTTAAAAAAAAATATTTTTGAAGATAATCTCTAATCAGTCAACGGGCTGAAAATTTAATTATATGAAATTCCCTCGATAGAAAAAAATCGTAAACTATATTCCGAAAATTAAAAAAAAACGGGTTTGTTCTGTTATTTGACATGTTATAGGTTTGAAAAAAAATCATAGCGTTTCTTTAAATGCTACTTAAGACATTGGTCTTGAGATTTTTGATCTATCTTAAATATGTCGTGTTTTATTAATATTTTTCGAATTGTCACTTATGCCCATTTATTCTAAACGCTCTTCATATTGGCGCTCTCTTTCTATCTTTCGAATGATCACATCCGCCTTTCAACAGCGGTCAGTCGGGATTCAGAGTCGATGCTAGACAGGCCTCTTGCCTAAATATAAATTCTCTGAGATTAATGCGGGGCCTTAAGTAGGTATAACTAGAATATAAACCTAACACATATATAAACCTAGTACATATTTAAAACTGATACATATATTTATGACCAAGTGCATATTTTATACACAATACTGCAAAATGACTTACAACTATGTCTTAAAACTAGATTCTTACAACTAACATACCTGTTTATAGTGTTATAAATACCTGTTATGATTATTGCTCGTGCTGTCAGTGGTAAGGCATACAAAATATGTCTATTGTTGAGTTTGATGAGCCTTACAAGTAAATTTCTTTACATCTGTCTGTATGAAATAAACAAAAAATACAGGAAATCAATTTCTCATTAATTATGACACATCACTAGTTTGTATTGATATGTGTACTAACATGTTGAACACCTTGACTTATCAGCTAGCACTTACCATGTATTGTGGTACCTCGTATAGCTATATTATATTGTAATACATACATAGTAAAATAGTTTAAATCGGACAGTCAAGGTTTTTATTTTTCACGTAATGTTTACAAAAGAATCTTAGAATGACGACAAAGAAAATCGTTGTCATTCTGAAGGTTATTAAAAATGTTTATGTATGGAACATGATATCATGATGTGATTATAATTTTAATATATAATCAAATTAGTTTTTTCATAATAATTTAGACTGTGAAAACAAAACTATGACAAGTCAAAACTTTGAGATTTTGATTTATGATAAATTTTGGTTAAGGCGATCCACCGGCTAAAATTCTAACAAAATCACACGCTCCTTATCCAGGTGGCGACAAGGTTGAAAGTACCGCTTCAAATCGGCCGCATGTTTCGATTTACGCAAAAAAACCGCGTTTTATTCTGTTCTGTAAAGCTCAAACATAATTATGAAAATGTTTTACGGTCATATTCTAAAAAACTTAATTTACCACAATGAACAATACGAGAATATCAGAAAAGGGGTTCGTAAGTAGGAGAGTTTGCGCTTTAAATATTTTTTCAATGTCTTATACTTTATTTTTTTCTAGGCTTATAAAAAGACACACCAAAAAAATGCCCGGTTAAACGAAAGGCCAAGGTGTGTTCTACTTGCAGTATTTAATTAAATCATCTATGATATTTCTAGGCCATCAAATTCTCAAACCGAAAACACATGATTTTGAATTACTTCCCATTAAAAACAATGAAATCTTAAAAATGCATAAAATGGAAAAACAGGGTAATTGACCATTTCATGGAGCTCAAGACTGTAACAAAGTTTATTACTAATAAATTTTTTTGGAATAACTTATAGGAACTTATAAACCCCATTGGAATATATTTTTAACCACTGAAGATAATATTAACGACTTATTATTATTTTTTTAGAATTTTATTAATTGAAGATGATATTGACATTTAATCATTGAACAAGATAATTTTAACACATCTCAAATGAACCACGAAACCGAAAAAACAATAGAAATTAAAAAGATTTCAGTTACATCTGGGACTCTACCTATCCGGGGTAACCGCTTAACCAACTAAGCTAATGAGACCAGTTCAATTTACGCCTTTTACACCGATATCATACTTTAAGTTCAAGACTTGTTAATATTATCCTCCACTTTTATAAATCCCATATTATTGGCTGCTATCCTTATGGGTCCCAGATGCGACTGAAATCTTTTTAATTTTCTGTTGTTTTTTCGGTTTCGTGGTTCATTTGGGATGTGTTAATATTATCTTCTTCAATGATTAAAAATATTACAATGAGGTTTACAAACTTCAATAAGTTATACAAAATAAATTGAATATGATATTAATAGTTTTTAGAAATCGAAGTATGATACTGATAAAAATTACGGGACAGATCGGGGTAGCCGTAGGTAGCTCAGTGGATTAGAGCGCCATGTCCCAGATAGACCGTGAGGTTTGGGTTCGAGTCCCAGCTGCCACCGTAATCTTTTTATTTTCCGTGTCTTCTCGGTTTCATGTTTCATTTTGAGAGTTGTACAAATAAAGTATAACCTTTTTTATTAAAACATTTTTAAATTGTTTACCTTAGCCTAATGGTGTACAAAATTTTATTTCTGTAAAGTGAATGTGACTCTTGGGAAGTTATAATTTCTTCAGATCCACTTGCGAGGGTTTTAGAAAACACTCATTATCTCGGTTTGATGTTTTTCGATTTGTCATAGTCTTGTATTCACAGTGTATTGTATTCATATTATATATCGATGGCCCAGTATTAAGCTGCAACAAGTCCGAAATACCATAAATTACAATTTTGTTATCAAAATATTCGCCAAAAGGTGTTCTTGCCAGTTTTAAATAGAAATAAATCAATTAAAATGTTTGTCTCCTCGAGAGCCGAAAAACCGGTTTGAAAATCTTCAAACATTAAAATGTACCCAGATTTATACAAATCTGTTTTTTTTTAACTGACAATTGTCCTAAGCACTTCAATTTCGAACAGAAAGAACATTGAGAATTAATACAATTTGACATTTTTGCATACATTTTTTGACAAAATAACAGACATGATGTGATTATATTTTTAATATTTATATAATCAAATCGTCACCCACAAAACAAACAGGGGCATCTCACATTTAGCAACTTTCCAGGAGAGCCTAAAAAAGAATAATGTAATTAACACATTTTTTTTATGTGATACCACACAAGAGCCCCAACTGCTTCCAACCGTCTGGAGGCAGTGAAACTTTGTCATCCCCAATTGGGGTATGTTGCGAGGCTTATGGTATCGAGGAGGGGATGGAGATGGGAAAGAGGAAGGTGGGAAAGTACCTGGCTATTCAGATCTGGTCAATAAAGCCATTTCAAGCAACGTTTCAATTCTTAATGGTGGTCTTTCACCAGGGCGATACTGTCAGTATTTACAACTCTGGAACATGCCGCAAATATAGTACATATTATTTAAATGAATAAATTGTGAATTAACACAATGTAATCAAATAAAATTTACTTGCGCATGCCGAGATTTTCGACCTCCGGATTCGTAGCCAAGGATCGTAACCATTGAACCACGGAGACTGTTGAATTAGTGAAACATGTAATAAAATGTATAAGAATCATTCGTAAATATGAGATACTCGTGTTTGTTGGTATAATATACACTATGGATCACTTATGTCTACGGGACATAACCTCAGACAGTCACTTGTTAAACTGGTGTCAACCGCAATGGTCAATAAATCTACTTTACATTTACAAGTGCTTTTTAATATAACACCTCAATACAACAGTGTTGCGGGATGATGTTTCAAATTGTGTAGTTTTTCAATATCTGGACAAAAAAAAGTACTAATGCAAATATCGTGAGCATACAAGGAATACTGATCAAGTCAAAATCCCCATCCATTGGCAAACTGAGACTAAAGTCTCTTGCATAGACACAAACTCACAGCTTCGCAATCGCAAGTCAGAATATTTTTTATGTATATGAAACAAAATATACTTTAAATTAAGAATATTTTTAACGTATATGAAACAAAATATACTTTAAATTAAAAAAAAATATCTTAACTTGCTAAACTATGAGCCTGCATCTATGAAAAAATCCTCAATTTTAATCTTCCAAGAAAAAATCCTCAATTTTAATCTTCCAAGAAAACAAGTATTTTACTTGACCACTTTTCATATGCTTACAACATGCGTTTTTTTTTGTGAGTCCTATCTGCCCGGAGCCAGTGGAACTATGGTATCCTCAATTGGGGTATTTTGTGAGGATGAAAGGGATGCGGAAGAAAAGAAGACGGGAAAGATTGGCCGATCAGTGGCTGAGTTGGCATCACGTCTGGGTCCCGCCCAGGCATCGTGAGTTCAATTCCTCGGCAGGCTAAGTCCTCCATCACGACACATGCGACATCTTCCGCTTACTGTGATGGTAGTAGGAGATTTTCAAATATTGTCATGTTATTCGTAACCTGGGAATGTTTTTTTTTTTATATGAATACCACACAAGACTCCCAACTGCTCCCAACCATCTGGAGTCAGTGAGAGTATGGTATTCTCAACTGGGGAATGTTGTGAGGCTGAAGATATTGGTGAGGGGAAGAGGAAGGTGGGGAAATACCTAGCTATTCAGATCTGATCACCAAACATGGCTAAAATCCATTTCAAGCAACGTTTCAATTCTGAATGGTGGTCTTTCACCGGGGTAATACTGAGAGTATCTTCCATCCTAGAACTACTACTAAATAATAATAATATTTGGATGATTTGTGTAGCTATATTTTTGTGAAAAATCACCTCAAGGGCGCTGTGTAGAGACTGAGAAGAACTACTCCAAATTTTTCGATTTTTTTTATTAACTAACTCTCAGTGTGCTGAAATTACCCATCGGACATGCAAAATTTGTATCCGTTGAACGCCGGCATATCCGATCGGCAATGTCAAAAAATCCTTTCTCTGAATATAAGTAGATATTCTGGGGAAACTACCTATGATAGATATATAAAAACATTATCTGGTAAGATGGTACAATTTACAAAAACATCATTTTGCAAAAAAAAACAAGTAAGTTATTATAAAAATAGACTCAGGTGGGCCGCGCGCAAATTTACCCTCGAAATACTACTGAAGCATTAGACCACGGGATATCGCTGTTCCAAAGGTTAAAAATTATTTTTCAACTAATATTTACTACCTGTAGTTTCTCCAATATTGTTTCTAATCGACTAATTGGAAAATTTTGCACAAATAATATGGCATCTTGTCTTACCTTTTGAGAGTGAAATTAATATTTCAAAACTCCAGAGCTCATGATGGAAATCAACATTGAGATGTGAAAATAGTTGTGTTGACCTAGAAATTACAAACAGATGAAACTGCGCTATTTTCACGATGCCAGAGCTCACTGTTTGAGAGCTTCAGAGGTCACACCAATAGATTTTCTGTTTTATTTAGAAAAGTGTATAATATTTTAAAAAATATATTATTTTTCATACCTACTCAAGCAACAAGGTGTAATTTTTGTAAGTAATTTTTAACAAGTCAGCTGGCGCACGGCAAACACGGAAAATGTTCCGGTTTTTGTCATATTTTCAACCAACGGCTTTCAAGGGGTTAAAAGAAAATCACCAAAATGCTGTTATCTGGTTATGCTCAAACACCACCGACATATTGTGTGATAAAGTAGAGATAGAGTCAGTCTGGAATCTAAAATCACTCCCAAATATTTCATTTCGGATGCTTCCTTCAAAAATATACATAATACATTTGAATTCTTAGTGTAAATACAATATGTTTTCTGTCTGACGTGAGTACATGTAAGATTGGTATGTCCAGTTGTGCAAATATTCTTACACTTTTTCAAAATTTATAGAGACAAACAAAATAATTCTTTTTACTCATTGAAGATAATAAATATTAACATCTCTCAAAATGAAACGTGAATCTGAAGAGACACAGAAAAGAAAAAGGTAACGGTAGTAGCTGGGACTTGAACCCAGGACCTCATGGTCTGTCCGGGACCTTGTGTTCTAATCCACTGAGCTACAGCGACCTCAATCCATCCCGTCATTTTTATCAGTATCATACTTCGATTTCTAAGAACTGTCAATATCATCTTCAATTAATTCCCATATGTTTTTGGCTGCTACCTCTTTATCATGACTACAAAATTTTACCCGAGTTGATTTGTAATCTTTTAGAGTGTCTCGGATGTACCTATCCGATTTTTTTTATAAGGGACATCTGTTGAATTTTCCTATCTAGGATTTATATTTATGTTCAATTTTGTGAATATAAATAATTAATAATTAAAAACTGAAACACTTTATTCAAATAAGCCGTCATCTCTTACCTTTTTAATGATTCATGCAATATGTACGTTGTTAATTGAACATGTGCATGTAATAGATATGTATCGACACGTTGCAAATGATAATAACATTGGTGTAATTCAATGTTACGGGCATGTTCTTCTTTATCTATCGAATGATAAGTGATATTCGTAAATATACATTACACGTGGCCTAATGCTGATTAAGCACTTCTACCTAAGCTTAAATAGGAAGGTGAAAGAACTAAGGAGAATGCGATACCGGTACTCGGTAACATAAAAAGCTTTATCATAGGATTATTATATTATTAAAGGGTATTGTATAGACTACTAGCTGATGTGTGCCCGGCCTTGCTCGGGATTTTTCGCTTGTCATTAGGGCGCCATAATTGATTTGTCAGCGAAAGTAACTATCTCCAAATAAAGAAATAATCATTTTAATTTTTTATTTCATTCCAAACGTTTATTTTTTCAAAATATATCTAAATCATAAAGTTCTTAAGTAGGTACCTACTCGTGTTTTCTATTTTGAAAATATTCTACCCAAAAAAACCTTTTGAATATGCAATCTGTGCCCAACCTATGGGCTAACCTAAATAAAACATGGCGGGTTCAATCTTTTTCATACTAATTTTAAAACGTTATAGCAACAGTTTTACATATTGGATTTCATTCAAACTGCTTTCTAAACTTAAAGTATGTTCTATGTCCCGAAGACGATTCAGCAGAATCGACAAATAAAAAATAAAAGTGGATTAAAAACAAAGTGTCTTGTTATTTAATACTTTCTAAACCTTCCCGGCACTAATAAGAACAAACTGTGACAAACGAGGACAAAGAAACAAACAAACTTACATTGATTTTTATATATATAGATTTTAAAAGCCCCTATAAGAATGCCAACGAAAAGAAAATTTCAAATCTTTTGCAGTTCCTAAAATATAATGTATCTATGCTACGAATGTTTTGATCAAACATTTCAAAAGTAAAAAAAAAAAGCAGAAGAAACTTAATTTCCGCCATACAAGAGCGAACCAAAATGGCATTATGAATATTCCTAAATTTAAACTGCTTTTGAACAAATGAATTATAAATAACTCTCCACTAAGCTAAATAATTCTCTTCTGCCGGCCATAAAAAAAAATCAAATCAAAACCTGGCTCAAAGAAATCAATGAAGAGAGTTATCCAGTGTCTTGAAAAGAACTTTGTAGGAGCTTAAAAACAATCACTTTTTAAATGAAATCTAGTCCACCTCAGAACAGGAACCCCTAGTGAGGAGAACTAAAATATTACAAATTGTCTTATTAACTTTGTAAAATTTTATTAACTAAATGAAAAATATATGTGTTGAAACTAAATTTAAAAAAAAAAACATTAGGAATTTTTTTTCCGTTAAATGCCTACTACTATTTTATATTACAATATTTTTCAGTATCCTTCATAGTTATGTTGTTTATTTGACACTCATTCTACCGTAGCCTTAATTCCGGACGATTGAATAAATTTTGATTATCAGTAGACACTTATAACATGAATTTGCGGAAATGATTTTTTTTTGTTGATAAATGTCTGTTACCACCTTCTGCAGACACCAATTAGTAGATTCTAGTGAGGATAAAATCCTCAATCTCTTCATCTAAAGTATGTGATCTTCACCACTTTACCACAGAATTGATTCACTAATATGATAAACAATGAACACTGAACAGATATTATTACTTACTATCGCAGACCTGTGAAAAATTACGAGATATTAAAAAAAAAAAATTGCCATGGCTGAGAAAAGAACCCCGTTTAACCGCTTGGAAGGTAACAATGCTGACTATTACACTACCAAACAGCTGCGTGCAGTCCATAAAGGCTGAAAAGCTGTGCCCTCCCTGAGAAAAAAGAACCAATAGAGAAAATAATAGAAATTTTAAAGAAAATGTACTTTTTCCATAAACTTATAGATTTTTTTTATGCCACAATCATTCTACATCGAAAAAATTAAATTGTTTCTACACTTTTTAGTAATGTAATAAAACGGTTATTTTGAAATATTCATTGCACAATTCGTAATCAAACTTGAAAAATTACACAAAGCCTTCCTTTGGTCATAAATCAATGCATGCCACTGCCACCAACTATTGTAAGAACGGCGACATAAATTCATTATAGTTATGTACTGAAAATAAGAATAATGTATTTTTGAATAGGGTATTTTCATTGTTTTTTCATTATCTACAGAAAAATAAGAACAAAAAAATTATGATGGCATTTCTGTTATGTTTTTGAATAAATTTTCTATAACGATGTAAAATGTGCCATTTTTGAAATGCCGCTAAAAAGGATATGTTCATTTTTGTTCGTGAACATGGCGTTGTTGACATCGCGCTGACCAACGTCGGTGACACCCGTCTCACCAGCCAGTAGCGTTATGTACATCATAGTGAAGTTGTAGCCAGTTGGAACCGTTTCGAAATGAGCGATGTTAGATCATTTTATAATCAATAATTTCTAATGAAAGTATTAAAATTATACATTTTTAGTGCAATTATCAGAATTAAAAATATAATTTGTGAAAATACCCGATTAGATCCCAAATTATATTGTGAATTTGATTTTTTTTTATTTAGAATGATGTCCATACATCACAGCTGAAATTATATTGTTTAATTAGATATTAAAAAATTAACTTTATGAATTAATTACTTCTGATTTTCAATCAACTGCCGGATTTTTTTTTCTAGTCGGGGGAAGATAAATGAAAAAAACTTACTTAATCAATTTCGTAGCCAATGAATCAATTCTTTTGAATCTGTAAGTTCTGTTCATGTTTTGTATTTATTTTTTGTGATTTCCACACAAGATTTTCCGCACTGGAGTAAAATAAAGTAGTGATGATGAGGATGAATCACACTTAAAACTATGTGTAATAACACAGAGTCCGGCGACAGACGGCGCTCTTTGTAGTGTCTCTCTTACTCGTGCAAATTAAATAAAAATTTCACAGCATTTAGTGTTATTAATTATTAAAAAAAATGATGACTCCTTTAAACTTGACAGATGATTATTTTGAATAAGTATTTTAATAAGTAACTTGAGTCCAACAAAGCTTCATTAAATGGTAATACCCATTTATAATTTTTTTATGGCAATTGCATTGCTATCAGTGGTTGTTTTAATCTCTGACTCTTGTTATTTTTTTATAGCACTTACCGTTTATCCACTTAACATGCCGATATTGTGCATGCAATTAAAAATTTCACACTTTTCACTTCACATTCGTTGTGCTTATCAATCTACATAATTACACAAATCAATCAATCAATCGACTGATTAATTCGGTCTTAAATACTACATGACTTACTGACGGCTTAAACATTAGTTTTGATGTTACCGGTTCTTTTGTTTCTTTCGTATGGTGGGGGGTCAGAAGGGAACATCTAGATCTGTGTGTCAGTCTAGGGCCTCAGGAGTCGCTCAATTGACCTCATCGACCCCTGTGGGGAGTGAGTGAAGTAGGCATTTGTTGAACACTCGTTCAATGGGCTGCACTGCGCCGCATTATTTATTTATTGAAATGTAGACAGTTCGCATAGCTCCCGTGAGCACTTAGGCCATAGGCCCATTGTGCTATCTCCCATTTTACCTTATTCCTTTGACAGTAACCCGGTCCCTTTGATAAAGTTCACCAGGGTTGTCATTGGATATTCGTCTATGTCTCTTGGTTCCACAATATGTCTTCTCAGGTAGCTGAACCTTCTTCCCAACAAGGCAGGACATTGGCACCATAGGTGAATTGGTGTCTCTTCATCCTCTTCACATTTCCTGCATCTATTGGCGGTTTCCACTCCCAACAGCAGCATGTGTCTCCTGATGTGGCAGTGTCCCGTTAATAGTCCTACCAGTTCCATCATGAGTAGTTAGATCCGTTTATGAGTACTTTGGATTATCTCATTCCAGGTGCTCTTTTCCATTCCTTCCAGTGTTGGGATTTAACCCATCTTTTCATCGCATTGCCACATAACACATCGCTGACTTTTTAAAGTCCCACCTATGCATAATGTGGGCACAGCGGCTGTGAGAGCACCTTATCCTATTGATGGAGGACCGGAGTGCCATGGTATCTGATTATAATTAACTTTGAAGTTTGAAGATTATAACGGTCAGCATTAGTAGTGAAAGTCAGTATTGTTAAGAATGAAATAATTTTTTTTTAATTTTAATTTAAGACATACTAAAAATATAATGCAAAAAAGTCCCGATAAACTACTTTTTTGTAGTTTTTCCAACGGGAGCTTGTTATTTAAAACTTTATCCTAAATTGACAGTTAAGGTTACAATATATATATATATATAAAAAATAAACATATGTAACAAACTCAAAGCATAAATATTTTTCAACAATCTCACTCAAAATATTTCTACAAAAACATTAAAAAAATAAAATAAAAAACATAAATGACAGCAATAAATCATGCATAAAATAATATTTCCTTATTATCTAATAGAAATAGCTTCTTTCAGCTAGCTGAGTTCTCAATGTATTTATTAACTGTTTAGTTTTAATACAGTTTTTTATTTCAGCGGGTAACATATTATAACAGCTAGGAATCATGTGATCTAAAGTTCTTTGTCCATATTTGTTTGTATGCTTCGGAACCATTAATCCTTCATTAAAATTGAGACGAGTATTGTAAGTGTGCTCTAGTCTATTTGTATTATATATAAAGGGTTATTAATGTGCTGAAATATAATTTTGTACCACAGAATTGATCTTATTGAAAGAATTTTGAGACTCTGATAAAGGTATGGAATACTATGCCTTGATACGGAGACTTTCTGTGTAGCTCCCGTAGCACTCAGTACTAACTTCCATGTTTCACCTTATTCCTTTTACAGTAGTCCAGTTCCTCTAATGAAGTTCACCAGGGCTATCATTGGGTGTTTGACGGTGTTTCTTGGTTCCACAACTTGTTATATTGGTTGTAATATTATGATATTTAACCCTACAGGCGTCTGAGCCTTTCTCCCATCAATTAGTGACATTGGCTTCATAGATGAAGGGGTATTTCTTCATTATTTTCACATTTCATACAGCCTGCGGCTATTTGTGTTTTTTTCGACTCCCTACAGCTGCATTTTTTATTATAATTTTTTTTAATGTGGAATACTGTACAAAAGTTGCAACTGCTCCCAACTGTCTGAAGCCAGTGGGACTATGGCATCCCATTTGGGGTATGTTGTGAGGCTGAAGGGAGTGGGGAAGAGGAGATGGGAAGTACCTAGCTAATCTTGTCTGTAAATTCTTTTCTGTAATCTTGTCTGTAAATTTTAAGTTTTAAATAACAAGCTCTCATTAGAAAAACTACAAAAAAGTAGTTTATCGGGACTTTTTGCATTGTATTTTTTTCTTTTGTAAAATTAAATTTAAAAAAAAATCAGATTTGGTCACCAAACACGGCTAAAACAATTTTAAGCAATGTTTCGATTCTGGTGGTCTTTCACCAGGGCGATACTGAGAGTATCTTCCACTTTTGAATGAGGTAAAAATACATTCTTTTATTTACCCTAATATATTAAACATCATAATTTCATTTCTCTTTCCACAGTTTCTTAATTTTTCAAGCCATTCGGGGGACTTTTTTTTATTTTTAAATCATGTTTACTGAGTTATTTAACCTTACCTATGCGGATGTTGCACACGTGATCCGTGAAGTTTCACTAAAACACATACATTGTGTCAAAACGTGCCGCTGGATGGTATTTAAGTCACTTAACGGAATGGCTCCAGCTTATTTATCAAACTGCGTATTCCTGAAAATACCCATTCACGGCAGTCCACCCTTAGGTCAGCAGTGTCATCAGCTATCGGGAGGTTGAAGGAACCAAAGTGCACACCTAATACTAAGTTTGGTGATCATGCTTTCGGAGTATCAGCCTGGAATGAACTGCCACATGACTTAAGAATTATCAAAGACTCGACAGAATTCAGAACTAAACATAAAACTCATCTTTTCAAACAATCGTATCCATAAATTGAAGAATGCAGCCGTAAATTGCTTAGCTAGGCTAGCCGGTTAGTGCTTACCTAAAGTCATTAAATAGAAAAAGTTTAAAAATTCACGCATCGGTGCGCAAATGCGTCCACAGCCCGCAACATTGTAAATAACTAAAAGTGTAAAAATAAATAAAAAATGTTAATATCTATTAAAAGCTTCTTACGCCTTTTAAGGTCATTTTATAAATATTTTCCAGTCCTAAAAATTATAAATATTTCAATAAATACCAAGTCTTCTTGTGCCACCAATCTTCTAATAAATGTAACATCAATAGAAAAGGAGGATAAAATAGCAACTGTAAAACTTTCATCTCTATGCTTAAATTTTCTAATAAAACTGTGTTCATCTGAAGTGACCTGCCAGGTAAGTATGTTTTTCTGTATCTGTTTGTAGATAATTAGTTAAAGAATAGGAAGCAATATTTATACAGCGCCCATGAGGTGATTTTTCATAAAAAACGGCGCTATACAAATCATCCAATTATTATTATTTTTATTATAATAGATTGCGCTGAAAATGCAAGTTTCGTAAAGATTAAATGAATTTTTTTTCGATTAAATGCAGTCAGCCATCGGGTAGTTACTATTTTTGATTACACGCTAAATCCAGCTTAGGCCAGTAGGAGTTTTGCATCTTAAAAGCATTTAATTGGGCAACGCAACGATTGCAATGGCTTATCTACGTAATAACTAAATTGAAAGTTATTGTGGTTAAATTGCACGATATTATTATCTCTCTATGTGCCTCTGTGTAACACAAACACTTTGTACTGTTGTTTATTTAAACAGCAGTAACACGTAGGTTGTCTCCATTGTAATTCTAAAGCTGGTGTGTTAAAAATAAATGCCTTTATAAAATTGCAATCATCGAAGAAGATATTATTGACAAATTTCAAATGAAATATGAAACAGAAAAAGACACGGAAAATAAAAAAGGTTCGATCGCATCTGGGAATCGAATACACAAGCTCTGTCTTACCGGTACAACACTCTAATTACTGAACTGATGATTTTCCATATTTTTGGGTGGTATTTTTTTTATATGATTGCAAAGTTCTATCTGAATATATTTTCAATTTAGTCTCAGATACAATATCTATCTGATTTTTATTAAATAACTATTGACATTTCTATATATATATATATGTAAGTCTACAATGAAAAAAAATAAAATGTATGGCAGTGAGGCATGGAACTGGCAGAGGAAGGACGAAAGTAGACTGAATGCTGTAGAAATGAGATCTCTGAGACGAATGTGTGATTTGTGATAAAACCATGTATGATCGTATGAAAAATGTTGAGATTCGTAAAGAATGCAAGGTGGTTTGATGGTTTGGGCATGTAGAGCGAATGAACGAAGAGAGGAGTGTAAGGAGAATATGTGACGCGAATGTGAATGGAAGAAGAAGCCGGGGAGGTACGAGGAAGACATGGCACGATCAAGTGAATCAAATACTTGAGTCGGGCCATGTCAGAAGTCGGAATAACAGAAGAGAATGTATGAGACGTTGTATGAATATGAATGAAGCAAGAAGTGTATGCCAAGATCGAGTTGTTTGGCGGTCCGTCCCCTCTGCCTACCCCTGCGGTGAAACGGTGTGATGGATAGTTAGTTAGTTAGTTAGTCTACAATGAATATTAACAAATAATATTAGTTAATTAATAGATAATATTACAAAGTGGTTTATAATCTTCAATAAGTTATTCCAATAAATTGAATAGTCATACTTTTATTTGTTTTAAAAGAAAAATAAAACATTCCCGGGTTATGAATAACCCGACAATACTGTAATTCCTCCTACTACCACCATTAAAAGTAGAAGCTGCTGCTTGTGCAATGATGGGGGACTTAGAATGCTTTGGTGGGAACTAGAAGCGCTTAAACTTAGCCTATATATCGTTGCTGTGGAGTGAAAAGTCACTAACTAATAAACATGACAGTTTTGAGATAATGTGTGTTTTGCGATTGCGATTTTAAACATCTATTTAAGGGTGCTAATAAAAGTTTTTTTTTTATAGTTATTGTTTTATTCAATAGTTTTCGAGGCTTAGAATGTAATGATGACACAATTAGATCTTTAAATTGTCAAAGTATATAAAAAAAAAATACATGTAGTGATTTTTGCAATACCAGTTCTTTTGAGTTTAAAGAAAAGTAAAAAGAAGACGGCCTCTGTGGTCGAGGGGTAAGGCTCTCGACTACGAATCCGAAGGTCGCGGGTTCAAATCACGGCGTGCGCAAGTAAATTTAATTTAATTAATTTGTGCTGTTTCACAATTAATTCATTTAAAAATAATATATAGTATATTTGCACATGTTCCAGAGTGGAAGATATTCTCAGTATCGCCCTGGTGAAAGACCACCATTCAGAATTGAAACGTTGCTTGAAATGACTTTTAGCCATGTTTGGTGACCAGATCTGAATAGTCACGTATTTCCCCATCTTACTGTTCCCCTTCTCCTTCCCCTCCCCAATGCCTTCAGCCTCACAACATACCCCAATTGGGGATGCCATAGTCTCACTGGCTCCAGACGGTTGGGAGCAGTTGGGACTCTTGCGCGGTATTCATAAAAAAAAAAAAATTGTTTTTGATTTTTATATACTTTTGGTGATTTTTCGCATTATCGGTTTTTTCGAGTTGAATGTATATTAATATAACAAACCATCTTAGTAGTGTGCGTATTTCCATGTGTATTGGTCAGTTGTTCTCCATCTCAAATACCCTTTCACTCGCGCATAGAGTTGTCTCTTTCTAATTAGGGCCAGGAATGTTGATTTCACCCCCGCCGCTCAGGCTTAGAGATATGATCCTGTGGAAGGGATGTCACAGCCGTGATGACCTATAAAAGGTCATGTTTTAACTCCAGAAATCAAGTAGTTTTCCGGTGCCTGACACGCTTCTCCAGCCTTCTCTGCCAGGACTGACCCAAGAACCCCTTTGTGGTTGATTGATAGGCAGTGAATCCAGAGCGACGGTACCCTTTTCCACCCACCTCTGCCAGGACTGACCCAAGAACCCCTTTGTGGTTGAGTGATGGGCAGTGAATCCAGAGCGACGGTACCCTTTTCCACCCACCTCTGCCAGGACTGACCCAAGAACCCCTTTGTGGTTGATTGATGGTCGGATTTGAATACGAAGTGAATAGTTTGTATGCGATAAATATCTAAGAGGTTTGATTTTTGATTTGACTTTTGGAAAATATAATCTGATTCTATGCTGTTAGTGACTTATACCTATGAGATAAATCGATTTAAGGAATTTTCACAGAGATATCGACTTTTCCAATAGATGCGGGGTTCAAAATTATGTACTTTGACACATCTAACTCATTTTTACCAAAAATGTTAGTTAGTGACGTTTCACTTCACGGCGACGATATACATAATATGAAATTTTGTATAATGTCAATAATTATTTATTGTAATATTTGTCGCCTTTGGTTTTTCGCCTATACCTTCCTAAGCAACATGCCCGGCCTTCACTGTTCTAATTAAAAAAAAATCATAACAATATGATATTCACGCTTGTACTGTCTGACATTGTGTAAATATTTAGACTTGTAGGAAAGTTCTGCTAACGTATCGTGACAACTAGACCACTGTTGTTTAAATAACACATTAACTGTAACTTTGCAGTTAAACAATGCATTGTTTCTTATCTGAAAGATAATGCATTGAGTTTCTGTTGCATTATATTGCATTTGGTGCACTTAAAATTTAACATGCTGTCAAATTACGACCATATCGTGAATTTGACTTATACAAATACTCTAGTATAATTACTATCAGAGTTTGCCCTTGAAGAGTTTTACTGGAAAATATGGAATATGTATGTATGCTTTCTGTACGGGACAAGATCTGTAAACTCTTGCCGCACGTTTAGAAGAAGAAGATCAGGCTGGCCACTTCGACGCTTCAGAGCAGGTTAGGAAGGAAGGGGGAAGGTGTATTCCTCGAGGGGGGGGGGAAATGCCTTGAAAAAGGCAAACGATTTCGTGCAAGGAGCTGGTGAGGGTGAAGAGAAAGTAAGGGTCGGTTTTCAGGCCGGGTGAAGATGCAGGCGAAGTAGGTAGAAGGCGTGTTGAATCCGTGAGAATACTCTGATTTTTTAGAATTGCACTCGTCGTTCAAGTACTTCGGTGCGATACCGTGCGGCGAATCGGGCAGTTTGAACTCGTGAATTTTTCGCGAGCTGCCGTAGATTCTGTCAATCTTGGATCGACTTAATCAAAAAATTAGGATGTGAACCTCGACCTTCTGCTTGAATTGAGCCTATTGCAATCTTCACCTATTTTTTATTAAAGAAGCCAAAATTATTACAAAGTATGTCATGGGGGTCAAAGTAGGACAGGTGATACTTTGCCGCCGAATTACAGAAAAATGCATTGTACAAACATAAAACTGAGTAAGTTTATTCGATTCCGCGGGTGCTAATGAACAGATCAGAAAAGATCGTTTATTTAGATCAGTCACCGCAGCCGCAGGAATCGCTTACAAAGACAGACAATTTTGATAGAACAATAATTATTGACAAGTTTTTGTGGGTCAGAGAGGCTCGACCAATGAGCGCCCGCTCTGCTTTCGGGAGCCAACGTAGAAGTGGCGGGGGTCGGTGAAATGTCCCGTTAGTGGCCAGTAGCGGCTCGGCACGAAAACGACATTCAGTGGCGTAGAAAAAGAAGACGACAACGTGCACTGTTTATCATTCACTTCTTCGAAACCCCCGGAACTACGCTTGTCGAAAGCCAATATGAACTGAAATGGGGCGTTTGCACAAATCCTCATTTTGTGCAAACATAACAAGACAGGGATGCGTATCTAGTCGCCTCTCTATCAGGTTAAAATTAAAGTCGGGCGTTGCACAATTAAATCATTTGTGCAGACATAACGAACAAGACAGGGATGCGTATCTAGTCGCCTCTCTGTCAGGTTGTGGTCGGGTCGTCTGTGTGAGCCCGACGAGTACTACATGCTAGCTCGATTGAGGATCGTATCTAGTCGTCACTCGTTCGAAGCTGCACGAACTCAGTAGTTGATTTCGTATCTAGTCGTACCCCCTACTGAGTTATGTACTGGTTTTGATGTTACACAAACGGAGGGTATTACAAACTTGATAGTCACGTCTGGTATACTTTCTTATAAAGCAATTACTTTGCAGTTTGACGTATCTATTAAATAAAACACACATTCTACGGTCCATTGGTTGGTCACGATACCATTGTCAAATACAAATTTCTTAAACAAATTATCAACAATTAAAAAAGGACTCCAAAAAATTGATATAATTCAAACCTTTTGGTATAAACCTAAATAAAAAAAAACTAAACCAAATAGCTACACATCATTTCTTATTCGCCAGTCCTCACAATAATGAAATCAGTGAAAATAATCTTAGTTACCAATGGCGTACATCAATAATTTTTCTTCCTATAGCGTAAAAAACCTATATAGGCAAATAATAAAAAAAACAACATAACAGGTAAATTTCTAATTAATTCAAATGATAATGGGGTATCTATAAATTAAATTGTAATAACTGTTGGCTTTTTATATCCGTAAAACAGCACGTAATGTTAATATTATGATCAAATAACATCTTAGATGTTTAAATATCCGTGGTTTTTTCGAAATTCGCCAACCATTTAATTGAAAAAAATCATACCTATAATCACAGCACCATCATATATTACACAAAATTGGTTTTGGCGTTAGATTAGATAATTTAGAAGCATTAGAAATAAAGAAGCCATTAAAATCGGTAGTAATATTCTTAATAATCAACTTTATTTGTCTATACAGTCCCATATTAAGATATATTTCCCTTTAATTCAATATTTCCCACTTCTTAATCCTTCTCTCCTTTGACACTCTGTCTCTTTCTTTTTTTTGTGTTCTCCCATTATGTTACACGTCTCACTGTTCCATTGTTTCGCTTTATATATTGTCTCCTTCTTTTTGTATATCTCAACTATGTATATGCCCGCTCTATGTAATTTTATTATGTTTTAAATTCTACCCTGACGAAGCTTGGGACAAGCGAAACCGGTTGGTGATGATTTAAAAATAAATTATTGGTTTAAAACAAAGTGTTTGTTTTATTTAATACATATGTATTTACTTTTTGAAAGTTAGATGGACATCTCAAAGCTCCATGGCTCATGATGGAAATGATGTTGCAATCTGAAAACAGTCAGGCTTACCTAGAATTTCCTACACAGATTTTCTACTTTGTAGTTAGCATAACATCTGCTTTATAATATTCAACTCAAAATTACACATTGTAATTGTGAAAGGTACTTTCAGAATTTCCCTGGCGAAATAACCCCTATTCAGAATGGAAACCTTGCTTGAAATGATTAGCCGGCTCTGATAGCCAGTTCTCTTTTTCTATTTCCTTTGTCTAAACATTCCCAATATTGATTGGAACACCCTTAGAAACTTGAAAGCTAGAACGTCTTTTAATCCTTAGCCTAAAAATGTATATATATTTTTTTATAAGTACGAATATTCCCGGGTTAATTAAATAATATTTGAAAAACTCCTACTACTGTTGTTATGAGTGGAAAATGTTGCTTTTGCATTGATGGACGACTTATCTAGCAGAGGAATCGAACCCACGACATCTGCGTGGAAACCTAATGCATTTGTCAATTCAGCTACTAACTGCTTTTGTATGGTGGCATTTGTTTGATTTAACCACTGATGTCCGAATGAATAGATATGCCATAATAGCCAAATTTGTCTACCATTTCGACGGCTGGAGGCAACCACGTGATTTGGCACCTGTACTGTATTTGACCTATTCAGTTATACAATACATTAACAGTTTTAGTGGTACGAAATCGAAGCCGTTCACGTTTCTTTCACGTGATTTTGACTGTGGTAAGCAAATTTAAAACATCTGTAAAGGAGATTTGCCATAAATTCCGCACAATTGCAAAAAGGACAAGTTGATCATTAGCAGATTTGCTTTTCGAAGAGTAAATACTAATTCTTTGCAATGCAATGCGAGTTGCTTGGAGACTGTCGGGATGCATTTATTTGCAAATCGAATGACAGTGAACCGCCTAAGCTCGCCCCTTGCCTTGCCCCCCTTATTTCTTCCCCTTGCGTGTTAAGGCATCTCTAGTAATTACTTGCTCTGTGAATCTAACTGAGCACTCGGTACATACAGTACAAATTATAATAAAACATATTGTACATAAATATATTTATTTCTAAATTACTCACTAAAAAGTCGGTCTTCTAAATTAAAATCTTAGACGGTTACCTGACCTGTTGCCTGTCTTTCCAGCTACCAGAGCAGCATACTGTTCCTGACCTACATCTCCTACATGTGCTACCATCTAACTAGAAAGCCCATCTCCGTAGTCAAGAGTGTGCTGCATCAGAACTGCACCAGCCTTGTGCCGCCCCCGGATATCATCATCGATCCGACCAACAATGCGACATGGTGTGATTGGGCTCCGTTTGGTAAGTTCTACTTATTAATTTCATTTTTGGGTACTCGTGCATTATTCAGGGGTATTAATCCCTGGGTAGGACACGTAATGGTGGGAAACCTACCATCAAACTGGTTGCTCTGTAATAAACCTATAGGACGAAAGAGTGTCGGGAAGCCTAAACTTAGGTGGCCGGATGGTGTGTCAACAAACGTGTCAGTAAAGAAATGTAAGGAAACAGCAGAAGACAGAATATAGGCTTAACACAAGGCACATCGTATAGAATTTATATAAACCATGGACTCAATAATTTGATTGAATATAGGATTATTTAGGCTCTGAAGACTGCAGTGGGCTGGACATATAGAAATAATGCCAATTGATGGGACACCGAAAATCATGACCGAGTGTTTGCCCCAGTGGAAGTGACCCAGAGGTAGGCTGAGGAAGAGGATTGGTGGCGAATGACAAGAGACCGGAGTCAGTGGAGAGCGTTTGTGGAAGAGGTCGAATCCCGCCTTAGGATGTGGCGCTGTGATGATAACAAGCATATTTCCTCTACAATTACCTGTTTTGTTGTTTCTTTCATACAAGCATCTGGAGCATATCGTGAGCGTGCACTTGAGAAGTGGCCGAGTAAAAGTTCTTGTTTTTTGGCAGATTGATATTGCCGATTTTTGCAGGCTCACAGTTTCGCAAGTCAAGATATTTTTAATCAAAGTATACATATTTTGTTTCATTTACGTTAAATATTCTGACTTGCGATGCTGTCGGTTTGTATCCATGTAAAGGACTTCAGTCTTAGTCTGCCTGTTGTATGCTCACCATATGCGTATGACTGAAAGTAGAAATAATCTTCTATTAATTCAAAGAATTGGCAATAAATTGTAATACTTGCACGTTGCTTATTTGCGTCATTATCAATGCTGATAATGATGTTACAAAACTTGTTTTAAAGACATTATTGGCCTGCTAACAACTAAATTCACCCAAAGGCTTCAATTTTGTTGAGAAATGTATTCTTATGATGCCGCTTACACCTTAAGATGTCTGATAGCGCTCTGCTTTCCTAAATCCGCTCTGACAGAATGTAGAGTTCAAAAAGAGCCATTTGTGCCTGTGAGGATGTTACCGGTTGGGTATAGAAAACGAGGTTTCCTATCCCAGTAAGACCTTCGGAGGAACGACTGCGCCCTGTTTCATACAACATTTTGCTTTGGATGAACCTAACTCAACTGAATTTTATTTTGTTATAATCAAAATTTATCAGATATCGAGTATACTTAAGTACATATTTTTAAAAATAAATTTAGATGCCGATCTTTCATGATTTTAGGTCAACTTTGGCAACACTGGAAGTTATTTTTTTTTGTAAAATTCTCACTGCTGCTTTGAAAATATAAAGAAATGTAAAATAAAGTATAAAATAATAGTGAAAAAGCGTTTTGTTTGGGTCAAAATTTGAAATTACAAATTTGCTGCCACTAATTGTTTGTTTGTTACCTTCACCACTCGATTTTCCCCCCACAATGGTGGTCCTTTGTCTCAGCCACAAGAACAGATCTAGAATTAGGAATGTGGGTATTCATTATTGATTTGTCCTTTATTAATGAAATCAACTTTGAATTCGATAAAGTATTTCTTTAGATAATAATCTATTGATTCTAAAGAATGTAATTTTTTCAAGATTATCTGATGTTTTTAGAATTTATTATGTATCGACAGGAATAATTGAATTGTTATCACAACATGCATTCTCTTAGTCACCCCGTAAGTGCATTCCTGAACCTCGCTTTGATTTGGTAGAATTAAACATTGTATCATGTTGTGGCTGGTTGAATCATTGTTGTTGTTTTCAGATTAATTAGGCCGCAATGCAATCATTAATAAGATTTGACGAACCATTTGTTATGTTTGGTTTCAGACGGGGCGGACAGTGATGCCACCGCTCTGTTGGGGACCTTGGACTCTGCCTTTCTCTTTGCCTACGCTATTGCCATGTTTTTCTCTGGTA
The DNA here is from genome assembly GCA_022606495.2 of Halesus radiatus. Lineage (NCBI taxonomy): Eukaryota > Metazoa > Arthropoda > Insecta > Trichoptera > Limnephilidae > Halesus > Halesus radiatus. The sequence continues at coordinate 111,324 of JAHDVE020011813.1, forward strand.
AGTAATAAAAACCAGGTAAAAACACTCAAAGACGAGCTTGTTGATGTAGGGTTAATGAGGGGTAGTTTTCACTGTAAGCACTTTCGCTCTTGGTTTGATGCTTATGTTTTGAGTACAGATCTACAATTCTATCTGTGCAGGCGGTCAAAAGAGCAACTAAGGAATAAACAGTCTGGTCAAAATTCTATTTTTTTTTTGCACTGGCATTCACAATATCTACAATAGTGGTGCTCCTAACTGAACATTTAAGTTTGTCGATCTGTATACACTATGCGTAGGTTTTTATAATTTTTTTATAGCATTTTCAAAGAGTTGCGGTACCGAGATGATCGAATTCCAAATTTATTTATTTACTTTCAAAATTAATGCGTAATTTTAAAGTGTTAACCGTTGATCAGACAGATTTTGAATAAGGGTAGTGCACTTGCTTAGTAGCTAACTTTATGAAATTTATTGAGGTAAATGCAATTTTTTGTTGTTTACGTATTTAATATCTCAAACCTACATATTTCGTGTTGCGTTGCATTGAATTAACGGAGCGATCTGTACAAATAATAATATCTTTATTGTAATTAAATTTTATTATAACTAAAAGACATGTATAATATAATAATGTAAGTGTACAGTGGTTTATAAAGTAAAATATAAAATAATATAATAACAGTTGTAGTTGAAGTTTCACATAACCCGCCTCACTAGGCTAGCCTGTGTTGAGGCAGTAATTTTGCAAATTATTTTATAATTTTAAAATACCTATTTGATATACATTTATATTAAGATATGCTTCGTAAATGGTTGAGTCAATAATTTCGAATTTGGATGAGTGCACCGGTAAAAGCCCTATCATTACTTTTAATCCAATTTTTTACATTGTATTTGTATATTTTTTGTGAATCAGATTTTTTTATGCTAACCAGAAGAATGTTGTAAATTCTTATTGCAGAGTACCTAAAATTCCGTTTCCCAAAAGTAGTATGAATTACACGAATTTGGAGTAAATCTTTGTTGGTATTTCTAGTAATACGAGTGTTTAGTCTTTTTTCATAGTATTTACTTTTGTTTGAATAAAAAAATGAATCGAAAAAATAAAAAAATCAATCAAAAAAATAAATAAATTAACAAGTGTTATGTGTACTTGAATGTGGATGAACTGAGGGGCGCGAAGACAGTATGATGGTTAATTAGTGACAATAATTGCAGGTCTGGTGGCAGAACGTGTGAACCTCCGGTACTTCCTATCGCTAGGAATGATCCTCTCGGGAACCTTCAGTTACATGTTCGGCATAGCGCGCTCCTACGATATCCACTCCATCTCCTACTTTATATTCGTACAGGTCAGTCTACTCATTCTCATTCTATTAATAATAAGTGTTTCACCGGTTTTTATCCTGAACATTATACATTTGTTTTAACTGTGAAACAAATTCTTATCATTTACTTAAGTTGAATTGTAGAGCTCGGTGAAAGAGAGTCTCAAGCCCCGATTGAGTAGTTCTGAAGAAAATTACTTCTTAAAAAAAAAAGTCATAAACTTAGGAATTACATGATAATATGTATTTGAATTCCCCATACTGCCATCGTTGCAGTTTTCACAAAAAAAAAACACTTAAACTATGTATCATGTTACTGTATCGAGTTATTTTGACCTAAATATGCAGCTAAGCAATATCTGTTCCCTACTGGTAAGGCTGATTAATTGCAGATTGGCAAAATTTATATATATATATTTGGTACTACTGGGTGTGCAATAAGTTTTGTTACAATATTTCAGGCTGCAGCGGGTATAGCGCAGACTACAGGGTGGCCCGGCGTGGTCACCGTGGTGGGCAAGTGGTTCGGCAAGGGCAAGAGAGGACTCATCTTCGGCATATGGAACTCTCACACGTCCATTGGAAACATACTTGGTGAGTTAATACAAGTGACGCCCACCAGACAGTGAAAATTTGTGCCAACACTGAAACCCTCTCATAAGGTTTTCCAAGGAACCAAGAAAAAAACTTCTTATGTGGGAACCTTATTTATTTTTTCTCCTCAAAACTATGTACAGGAGGCCTTGAGGGAAATATTTTCCCTTAGGGACTTTCATTTTTGGGGATGCTGTGTGGTGGGTCTTTTTGAGGAATGTTGGTAGTACGTAGTAGTAAAAAAGGAGTAAACCTGGGTCTTGAAGAGACTCATGTTATTTTTGCCTGCTTTTTACCAATGCTTGAATTGAACACTTAGGGTTAAACCAATCGAGTCAATGTAAGGCTTATTGGGAAGATTGCTTCCACTGAAGGAGACTAGATTGTCATTTCGATTCCTCTTGTATGTAATCAGACAAGATTGGGTCATTGAAACATTGAATTAAATTCTCTCGAGGTAACCGTCCATTCTCTGCTTCAAAGCCTTCCGACCCATTGGAGTTTGTGTGCCAAAGATCTATCATGGACTGTACGGTCATCCGCTTAACGATGTATTGGTGCACACGAAAAAAGGTCAGGAGCAGAACCGATCCCTGTGGGACACCAGCATTTATTGAATGTGAAGAAAATGCCAATATTTTTTATTTGTGGGTTTCAGAATATGTATGTTGTATGTTTGGGCATAAAAATTTGGCTTTCAACAATACACATCTCTTTGTTTGCCGAGTCCTGTTTTCTCTGCTCGAGCCCTCAAAAGCAAAACCTGTATTAAGTTAGAAAATAAATGTTTCAGTCATATTGCAAACAATTTTTATTGTCACTAAACTACCCACAAAACGTTTATGTTGTCTATAAATAATTAATCTCCATATTACTAAATTGCAATATGTAGCAGTCAAATAAAAGTAAAAATAATTCATGCGACGTTTTTTTCACAACATTTTTTAATACACGTATTGACAACATGTTCCACGTACAATACTTATTATATCAGCACCACTTTTTATATCATATCCGTTTATATGCATTATGGAAATGCATATTCGAGCCTTTTTGGTCGTTAGTGCATATTTGATCCTGTTTTTATCGTTAGTGCATATTTGATCCTGTTTTTATCGTTAGTGCATATTTGATCCTGTTTTTATCGTTAGTGCATATTTGATCCTGTTTTTATCATTAGTGCATATTTGATCCTGTTTTTAACGTTAGTGCATATTTGATTCTGTTTTTATCGTTAGTGCATATTTGAGCCTTTTTTTCATGATTAATGCATACTTCAGCCATTTTATTCTTCAAAATAGGATCCGCTCAAATCAGAAAAAGTGGATATTTTTATTTTTTCTGAAAAAGCAGTATATATTTGAAAATTAAAAAAAAATTGATTTGTGATAGAGATGGCCGTGTTTGAATTTCCCAGTCCCTCCCCCTTTTTATATTGCATGAGAAGTTTGCTAGCCAACCCTCTTCCTCAAATTCCCAATGAATTGGATCCTAAAACACAAGTTGTTTTTTATGTTTAATTTAGGCACGTGGCCCTGAGCCAAACGACGCCCGGCGCATGTAAAATGTTTGCCGCCCCTTTTCAAAACCTAAATGTAAACACATCAAATTTTAAAAAAAAATCTTTTACGAGGGGATGTTTTTCTAATTTTCTTTTCGACGATGTCTAAAAAAATCTGTGTGATTATAATATTATCTATGTAAAAATATCTTTGCTATTTTTCACGTGGATATTTGAGGTATATCTTTGACATTTTGCAAACTAGATGAAAATACCTTTATTTATTTACAGGAAATATGTAATAAATTACGTTCAATACCTATTTGTATTATTGCTTAATTAAACCGACCTTTAAAACTTAAATGCATTATTTTGCGTTTCTGCCGACGTAAATGGTTGTTTTTTTATTGTAATTCATTTGATATGAATTGTTATTTTCATATCCTATTCGTATTGAACGAGTCTAACTTGTGTATCCAAAAATGTTTTTTTTTATTAAATTTGCCGAGTAATATTTTGAATTACGATCAGTCGATATTATTAAAAATAATGAAGCGAAGCAAACCAATAAAAACTGTCACAGCTACTAACTGTCAACGAGCGTAACAACTTTCACGAGTAGCTAGGTGTTTTTACTGCATTAGAGACAATATTAACCTAACTTAACTATTAAAATATTAATCTTATTATGCAAAAATGAATTTTATGTTCATTATAAATACGTTTCAAATTCGTGTGCATTTATCATATATGAATCAAACGTTATCCAAATGGCTGGCCTGGAAGAATGGGATACAAATTCGTATAGCTGTGTCCCATTTCATTACTTATTTTTGCACTTACCCACTTATACCTTTCTCATTTTGCATTGCGTATCCAGTCTCCTTTTCTCACCCCTTGTGACTTTTTCAACAAAATATATCTACCTATATTCGGTAATTTTAAAATTTGGATTACTGAAATACAAAGTTGAAATTATTGAACTCTCCCTATAATGTTAGTCTATTATTTTAGTATTACATTTGTTCAAATTGAAATTCGTAAAGAATGCAAGGCTGATGTAAGCGTAATGAGTAAGATTAAGAAAGGGACGCTTAGATGGTTTGGGCATGTGGAGTGAATGAACGAAGAAAGGAGTGTAAGAAGAATGTATGACGCTAATGTGAATGGAAGAAGAAGCCGGGGACGCCCGAAGAAGACATGGTACGATCAAGTGAATCAAATACTTGAGTCGGGCCATATTAGAAGTCAGAATAATAGAAGAGAATGTATGAGACGATGTATGAATGTGAATGAAGCAAGAATTGTATGCCAAGATCGAGTTGTTTGACAGTCCGTCCTCTCTGCCTACCCCTGCGGTAAACGGCGTCATGGTTAGTTAGTTACGTCTGTTGACTTTAGCTATATTTGAATATTCTTATATGTGCCTGGTTTATAATTGCATCTACCTATATTTCATATCTACTTTTTATAATAACATAACATAACTTTATTTATTTGTCGATTGATTTATGTATACACATATTATGTTATAACATTTTAGATCTAAAGCATTAGAGTTGTACCAATTGTGTGTACGTAACGCTGAAAACATTGTAAATGAATAATAATTTAAAAAATAAAACAATAACTTTGTTTACATCACTTTTATTTTATACTTTTGCCGACCGGGTTTCGCTACTACCGTAGCTTCTTCAGGGCAGTATACAACTAAACTATGAACTAAGATACAAATGTGTTATAGATTGATAAAAATAGGCGAGTGAAGGGCCAAGGGTGGGAGATCATCAGGTACCTGCTGACCGGGAAGGGTGTGTACATTGTTTATGGGGAATAATAAAAAAATTGGACTTTTATTTAAATTTATTTGATTATTTATGAGTCTACTATTAGTGTTTTGGCTTTCCTTATTTCTAACGCTTCCAAGTTATCTAGCTGAATGCCTATTCCATTTAAAAAAAAAAAGAATAATAATTGTACGATTCAATTGGTGATCAACAATATATCTAATGTAATTAACAACTCTTCTTATTTTATCCAATACACTTTCTTATTATAGATTAAAAATATATACATAAAAATTCGAAGAAATAAACAGTACCAAGCTACAACAATAATTCTTCCGGTACTAACCACCATCATTATGTTGGGAAAATTTTCCTTGTGCAGTGATGGAGAACTTGCTGTGCTAGCAGAGGATTGAACCAGCAACACCTGGGAACCCATAGCTTTGGACCTCTCGACCAACTAACTTTTTCTTGTTTTTTAATTCCAGGCACGGTCATAGCGGCTAGATTCGTAGAGACTGACTGGTCCCTCTCCTTTATAATCCCTGGCTTCATCATGGCTGTCACCGGCTTCATAGTCTTCCTCTTTCTGGTGGAAGACCCTCAGGATGTCGGCTTGCAAGCCCCTGACAATCTGACCGGCCGGGTGAGTTTCTCCCGATTGAATTTATCTACATAATTTAAAATTGTCCCAATAAAACAGTAATTACACCGAAACATTAAAAAGTAAACATAAAACTGGGATGTGATTTTGGGTGGTTGGAGAATGGGTGAATGTAAGAAACAGTATTATTTGAAGTAACAAGTAAATGGTGTATTTGATATTATGGTGATGTTTTTGGTCTTAAGGTAATTCAAAATTATGGTTTAAAAATTATATCCACAGAAACTTTAAAATTTGCATACAGTTTTAGTATACTGTTATACTGTAAGATTTTTATTTAGTATTCCAAGAAACTGTAAGGCTTTGTTCCTCAAGAAATCAGTTATTTTTGGCTGCATTTAAAGATAAAATAGAGCATTTGCAGTTACAAAAAGGACATGGTTTTTAGTACATATTCAAAGACACTATGTATTTTTATATACAACTTGATAATCATTTAAACAGTTCCATGACAATTCAACACACGTATGAATTGGCATACTTTTTAAAAGTCATTACAGTGAAACTGTCTTAAGAAATTTTCCAAAGGACTGGAAAAAATAAACTTCTTATGTGGGATAACCTTATATATGGGATAAATTGGGTCATTTTTCAAATACATTCAAGGGACTGAAAAAATCTTCTTAAATATGAAAACTTCTTAAGTGGGAACATCTTAAACGAGTTTCACTGAACTAGTATGAAAAAAAATCACTTGAACACCTAATCAACCATTTAAAAAAAATCATACTTTGAATGATTTTATATCACTTTCATAAAGTGTTGCCGATTCATACATGTGTTGAATTATCCAGTCACCCATTTAAAGCATCATATTGGGAGAAAACTAGTGGCGGCTCATGACTTTTGAGTGAGCTTGGGTGGTAAGATTGAAAAATACCACTTGTCACCACTGTCACCACTTTAGCTCACTCAAAAGTCACGAGCCGCCACTGAACAAAACCATATGATTAGTTGGATAATATTTTAACATACATAAATATATACAGTAAAACCCCTATTTTACGTTTTTCAAGGGACTGAAAAAAAAAACTTAAATGGAGGGAAAATGTAAATCGGGGGAAATGAAAAAAACAACTTTTAAAAAAAAAATAATCTTTGTTAATTTTTTTGGTTGAAAAAACAATACATATTTTATTTTTATAAAAAAAAATCATGTAGGTAGATTAGTTGAGTATTGAAAAAAAACATTAAATTTTTTTTTATTAAAAAATCATATTTGGTGAATTTTTTTGTATTGAAAAAATATTACATATATTATTAAAAAAATCATGTAGATTAATTAGTTTGTTTAATTTTTTTTTTCTCTAATTCTTTTTCAATTGTATATATACATTTAAAAGTTTCGTTTTGAACGCCACAAATGTGACAACTGCGCTGGCGCATTGTCATGTGCGCGTCCAATCACGGCACAGATAGCTAAAATTGAAAGTGGGCGGCCAATCACGGCGTTTCGCGCCGTACAGCCGACCAATCACGGCACGACAGATAAACATGTGTCTTCTGCGCCGACTCATTGTCAAGCGCGCGTAAATCACACATTTTGAATATTTTCGACGTAAATTGCGGGAAAAAAACGTAAAAATCAGGTAATAAATGTACTAAAATACATCGGGACTGAAATAATAACACGTAATTGGCGGGAAAACGTTAAATCCGGGGACGTAAAATACGGGTTTCACTGTATATGAGAAGTATACGTCATAATATATCTAATTAATTATTCATTCATACAATTATTGTGTTGGATATGTAATATTTTCATTTTAACTGTTGAAAAATTGGTGTTATTGTAATTCTAAAAATGTCCCCTTGTGAAGTACATACTAAACTTGTTTAAATGGAGATTCATTTATATATATATATATATATATTTATGTATTTGTATTGCAATGATTATGGCCGTACATATATGTATGTATATGTTTTTCTTATGGTACCATTGGTAGGTGTACATGATTTTCCCCTTTTCCCTTTAGTCTGATCTGTAGTTTATGTTATATGTTATCACTTAAATCCTTAAACACAATATATTATTTAATAAAAACATCAGCTGGTTCTGAAAAGGAGTTTGCGGGATTAAAACTACAACTAAGAATGCCATGCAACGTTCTAACTCTTCATCAAGCTTTGAACCATTATTTCTAATCTTAAAACTTATTTATGTTCTTTGTATTAATTGTGGAGTAACCTTGATAATCTGAGCTGTTTTTTTACTCAATCTCTAAATTATGACTTATCAGCCACATTCGCCTTTCCTTCTGAATATTTAAAATACATTGAAACTCTCTTATAAGGTTTTCCAAGGGTCCGAAAAATACTTCTTAAATACGTACTGGAGTTTTTGATAAAATATTCTAAATGGCCTTCACTGGTTTTCAAACTGCTCCTATTTTGAGACATTTTGGTATGTGCTTCATAGAATTTAAAAGATTACAGTTTGACGATTTTTGTCTTTTGAAACCTTATGCATTTTTCTAACTACCCGTGTAGAATTTACATATAAATCATTTGTAGTATTGCTTGAGTTAGCAAGCTATGAAGTGATTTTTAGGACCATTTTTGAGTGGTGGCCCTTAGGTGGAAACATCTTAAACAAGTTTCACTATATGTATATTCATACTGATTGTTGTTTTCCCACATACATAAAGCAATCAAAATGTTGTATGTATATCTGGGTCTTGCGTCCAAGTTGAAGTAGTGTCACTATTGCCCTGGAGAGAAAACACCACTCAGAATTGAAATATTGCTTGAAATGCCTTGAGCCATGTTTGGTGACCAGGTCTGAATAGCTGGGGTACTTCTCAACCTCTTTAGCCCCACAACATTCCCCAAATTGGGGTTGCCATGTTCCCGCTGGCTCCGGGCAGTCTCACATATAAAAATAATTTGAAAATACCCAAATGGCGCTATAGTTTTGGATTAACAAGGTTGTCCTGTATTAGTATACATTTAATTAATCTTATTATATTAAAATATATATTTTTTTAAATTGTTAGTAATCTTAGAAACCCTTAAATCTACCTAATAACTCCATTAGTCAATAATCCCGAATATCGGAATGAAGCTAACAAGCATTTTGATTGGCCGCCTTTACTAACATCCGACCAATAGCACGAGGCCGACTACCGGCGACTGGAGGCCGGGAAGGGGCGGGATTCGGACGAAAGTGACCAATCAGATGACAGGGAACGGGTGTTGGGCAGAGGAGAGGTAATACATATATTGTTTTAACCGCATATTTATTAATTTGTACTATACACACTAACATAAACCGATAATATTATATAGTTAACCCAGCAGAGGGCCGTCGTGAGTCATCGACGAGAAAAGTAATTTTAGAATGTCGAATGTTGCCAATCAATTACCTGTAGAAATTGAAGCATGTTATATATAAAAGAGTTTGATTTATAAGTGATCAAGCTGCGACATATGAT